>OX463839.1:46586913-46624413 GCA_949825065.1 Odontocerum albicorne
AGTTGCTATCTTATATCTGGTTGGCAAAGATTGCCATATTAAAATAAACTCGCAGGTTATATTGTAACATATACACTGAAACCGCAATACAATAAAATACGAGTACAATAAATTTTGAAAAAAAAAAACAAATTAGGAAAGTATTTTCAGTTATAAGATATATATGTTAGTCGGCGATATTATATTTTTAATTTTGGACTGCTGTCTATTATGGCCTATTTATTCTCGGTTTGTCAAATACTTTAAATGCTTTAGTAGAGTTAAATAGTTCTAATATTTCTTCTTATTTAGTGTCTGTTCGATATAAAAGTGTCCATTATGATATTTTGATAAACGCATTTTTTCCATAAACGTATTTCTTTCATAAAGCGTGTTATTGTTTAAAGAGAAATCATGACGGAAGAAGAAGTCAACATAGTAACAAGTTTTGAAACCTGTAGACTGATAACAACCAAATGTATTATATTTTCACAAGTTTTTTCAATTACTGAGAAAACGTTGCACGTAAAATGCCTCGCATTGAATGACGGTGAACATTAAATAATAATTGTGTTGAAAATCTGAAGGGATTCGGATGGGATTCGTATGAAGATTAAGGAAGAGGAATGTTTTAAGATAAATAATATTTCTTAAGTTTGTTTTAATTTCAATAAAAATGAAGCACATATGATTGAGCGAGGAATACCATGTTATTATTGGGTTAATTCACGAAAAATTTCCATTTTAGAAAATCTATTTGAGTTTTCAATATAAACATCACGTTGATGTCTTAGTAAATGATATACTCGACATTATTGGTAGAAAAAGAGAAAAAGTTTTCAACAGACCCTTGAATCTGGTTTTCATTAGGAATTGTCCCCATCAAAGCTTTTCATAGCGATCGAAACAGATGATTACCGGATGGCGAAAGATCATGTGAGTAAGGTGGGTGGGGTAGAATAGATCAGCCAAAATTTAAAAAATATAACCTTTTCTTACGTTTTTTATTATTTTTCCTAGTACCCGAATGACTTAACTGATTGTCCTGCGATTCACGTTACCAGGCTTCACCAAATGCTCGAGAACAGTTATTTTTGATATTATTAGTAACTCGACAATCCCTTTTTTTATTTTAATATCGTACATTTGTTATTCATGAGGTGTGCAACACTACCTAAATCATTATATCATATGTCGTGTAGCTCAAGAATTCCTAAGAATACGTAATCAGGCAGCAAGCAATTTGAGTGAGGTTTTCCTAACCGACAACTTTGATATTACAAGTTTCTGATTGGTAAAGGGCTACTCGTAAGTGTTAACTATAGAAAACAGAACTATTTTGTGATATTTTTGTTCGTCGGATATATTTCCATGGTGCCTGGTACTTGATGCGATACATTATAGAGGGTTATAATATACAAGACTCGAAAGATTATTTTTTATTTTATTTTTTTTCACCTTCACTGTTACTGTTTAATGTTACTTAAGGTGACGAGCGCTTTGAGATGGTTTTGCCACTTGAAACGAATTCATGAAGAAGGACTTACTAAATAAATGTATATTGCATATGCGAGGGGAAGACTTGGTAGAGAAAGACCAAGGAAAGTATGGTTGGATCAAGTGAATGATATTTTGAAAGAAGGAAATGTAAGAAGACGGATAAATCTTAGGGGATGTATGAGAAGGAGTATAGACGTAGAAGAGGCAAATTATATGTGTATCGTGTCTTTGTAAACGCCAACAGGAAAACGACGTGATGGTATGTATGTACGTACGTATGTAAATGTTACTGTCTGGTTACAAAGAGGCAGAAATGAGGTATCTTAGAGCAGTAAAGAGGGTAATGCTTATTGTATTTTAGGATTGATCTTTCATTATATACAATACAATATGACGAACTGATATGTTACAATCTCTTCCAACCAACCAGAAAGAAGTTAAAGAAGCTTCAAGTGAAAACTTGACTGAAACCCTATTTGTTAAAAATAGGTTCCAACGAGAATCGAATCCGCCACCTCTGGGTCGGAAGGCGTCTTTCTAACTTGGAAACGAAGAGTTTCATGATCTGTCTATCTGACATTGTAATTTATTTTTATCAAACACTGTTTATTCCACTTTTTTGTGACGGTATAACCCTACCGGTTTCAAGGCTTCGAACATCTGTTGAACAGTTATTTCCCAAAAATCTCTCCGCTCTTGGCCGAAATTGTCCCATGCCTCCTTCACACCTCAGCCTCCAACCGTTGAAGCGTGTATATCGGTACCAGTTCGAATAGCATTTAGTCTTGTTTGCGCTCCCCTGACAATGAGGTGAAAGCCTTGAAACCGGTAGTTTGATAAAAATAAATTACAATGACTCTATTTTTATAAATTTCATACATTACACTTCACAAATGTCATAAGACCCAGGCAAGTTCGCGACGCCATCTGTGTTTTATCCAAGAATTTTAAAAAAACCGCTCAATTTGAAATACCTTTTATATATATTACGCAAGTGAACTCCATCTTAAGCGAAATGTGTTACTATCATATATCGAAAATCTATAATGGTTTCTTTGTAATTCGTCTTCTTATGGTAAGTGTTCTGAACTTTTCATGCCAAATAAGTTTTTCTTAACATACGCAGGTGCGGCGAGTGCCTGATCTAATGGACGTTGCCACCACCATACTTTTATCATACTCATCTGATTTATATTTAGTTTGTAATATTTTTAATCCGTCAATTATAGTGAGTTCGAATCCCGAGTCAAAGCGGCATTGAAATAAGTCTGTTCTTTTAACTGCGCTGTATAAATTCTTTTTTTAATATTATTAGTATTTTTATGAACCGAAGTGAATTTTATTTTTGAGCTTATTAAACGTAGCTTATTCGCACAATTCAATGAATATGGATACTAAATATGTTAAAATCAGGATGTTAATAATGAATACCTAGTCTTTAAGTTACCAGACTATTATCATTATTAATGTTCTGATGTTAAGATTATTAATATAAAATACATTAATGACGTGGGCGTATGTGTCAAAGAGGGCTAAGAAAGAAAACCCCTTAGTTTGTTTTTAAATTAAATAATTTCCACTAGTTATCTCTTAACTGTGAAATAAATCAAACAAAAATGAACACTTAACCTGTGACCATAAAGATATTACTGTTCGAGGTGGAAAATGATTGCAGGTCCACCCGTGGAGTATGATCTTCCCAGATGCCTCGTTTATATACAAGCATCGTAATTTTATTATATCTCTTAACAAAGCCAGCGTTTGTCATCGTATTATGGATGTATATTCGCAAAGAATATCCAATTATTATAACAAATAATTTCAGATTTGTTTGAAATTATGAACGAATACTAGTGACAATGTTTGACAGAACTAGTGATTAGAGATGAATATGAACTTAAGAATGATGTATTGAGTAAGAACAATAAGAGTAGTCTGAGATGGTTAAGGTATGTGGAAGAGAGACTAACAAAACAAATGTGACTGGAAGGCATAGTAGAAGCAGATCAAGGAAATTATAGTTGAATTAAGTGAATTATATTACGAAGAAAATAAAAAAGGAAATATAAAATGTCAGAAAAATTGTAAGAGTTGTTTGAGAGGGTATATAGATAAAGAAGAGGCAAAACATTTGTCGGAACAGAAAAAAATGGTACTCTTTCTTCTCTGCCTCCTCGACAGGGAAACAACGCATATCATGTAAGTATTGAATGAACTTATCAAATAGTACAGTTATGTATTGCTAATGTGTCTTAAGTAGGCAACTTTGAAAACATATTCAATTTTTGACATGTAAAAGTTTTGAAAAAAATAAGACTCGTCTTCGTCCTGATATTCTTGTTTTACATTTTGATTGAAACAAATAATAAAACATTTTTCAATTGATTTGAGTTCATTAACGAAATACAAAAAAAAAATAGATGGTTAAAGCTTGCAACACTTGGATATAAGGCTTAAAAAAATATGTTAAACTTTATAACCGTGCTATCTCTGTAACACGTTTTTGGTTATTATTTATAAAATATTTTCAATAACCCTCAATATATCGGTCCGTTCAGGGCAAAATGGCTTAGCCTTTAAATCGTAAATTTGACAAGAGAGATAAAAAACTTTGCGCTTTAAATGTAAAAAAATAAGCTATAAAGAACAGTACTGAAAAAAAAATTCCAATGAACAATAATTATATTCAGAAGGTTAAATCTGTAATCCATCCTTACATATTATTCATAACGAACATAACCTTCATAAAAAAAAATCTATAAAAAAATAAAACGAAACATATTAATACATTCCATCACGCCCTTTTCCTTGTCGGTGTAGTCAAAGAGGACTTTCCTATATCGACACATATTCTTCGCCTCTTGTACATCCATACACAATTTTCCTAACTTTCTACATTTTCTTTTTTCAAAATATTCCCTTGATTCAATCAAACTTTCCTTGGTCTTCCTTTACCGCGTCTTTAACTTTCATTGGCACTTATATATTTGTGTTGATAATTTTTCTTCATTCATTCTACATATTTTATAGTATAAAATACTTTAAAACAGAATATACAAGCATCATCACGCTGTAGGGGTAGCACATTTTTGGCTTCTGCCACGTCCATACACAACGTCTTACAAACTCTCTTATTATAAAACTTTTCCCTATGCCCTCTTCAGAAATTTATTCATTTGGTATAAAAATAATAATATTGTAATTTGAATCCATAATCAAAAAAGATAAATGGTATGTGTGTAATAAATATTAATAAAGACTTTGTTTTAAAAAATATTACATAATAAGTAACAAAATTCAGAATATTGAATTTAAAAATAATTTATGCAAAGTATTGAAACATTCAAATATAAATTTAATCAATAGTAAGATGAATTGGATTTTGGCTTATATAAATAGATCATGTGAAAATAAATTTATCACACATTCCACCTGCTTTGAACAATTTGAGGAAGCAGTTTCACTTCGTATAGAATGCATTTTTTAATCACAAATAACACGTTCATCAAGCCGAAATTTGATATAACATTGAGGTTAAAAAGTTTTCAGCTAAAACTATTTAGAGTGTACGAGTATATGAACGGATTACACGCCATTTACGCCCACCATATCCATACATTTTCTCATACATCTTCTACGACGTGCCTGACTTTTTATGTTCTCTCCTTTCAAAATATTCTTTCAAATCATACTTTCCTTAGTTTTTCATTACCACTCAAATTTACATAACATATTTGTTTTGTTAGTTTTTCTTTCTTCATCCGTGTTGCATATACAAACCATTGCAGAATGCTATTCTTCATCTAACTTTTCTTCTTCTTCACAGCGTCCTCAATGTTGAGCGAGGTTGTCCTCTGCTAAGTCTCGAACTTGGCGCATTACTTCTCCCGGTCCTGGGCCTATTTTTATTTAACACATCTGCCTATAGTTGACATTTATCCTAAATCACAAAATATAATGATAGTATGCTTATGTCATTAAATAAAAAAATATATTGAGGGTTGGGACTTTATTGCGTATACACGTCCATATTATATCTATTTTCAGGGCTGGCGTTATGGCATAGCACTTCAAACATAAAATATTGCACTCGCCAGCGATGCTGTCTCAGAGGGGTAACAAACAGAAAACTCGTTATTCCTTTGGGTTACCGCGGTACGACTTGGACAAATGAATGTTTGGAAAATGGTTTTACGAGGTTGTTAAATTTATTTTTACAACAACTGGCAATTTATCTCATTCGTCCCCTTTTGTTTAAAAGTACTTTTAACTCGGATATGTGCAAAATTTAAAAGAAATAAAGGTCGTTCATCGTTTCCAAATACGTTTTTTAATTAACAGTAAATTGCAAATGGTTGAGAAGGTAATTTATAACTTTGCTCACTCTCTATTGGTGAGGGTGTTTCTCGACTGGGGAGATGTTATGAGATAAGCCCAGATCTTTTGATAGCTTTTCTCTGTTGTAATGTATTTTCTTTTCTATTACTTTGAAATAATATATGTATGTAATATTAGGATATACGTATGTATATTGCTAACAATACCCCAATATTTATTTATTTATCAAAGTTATCGAAAAGTGCTGGTTTGACTAATTTAAAAATATGCATTTCTTTATTTCGAGGATTTCAAGTGAAGAATTTAGATAAAATGATTAGTTCCTTGCAAAACGAGTCGAGTCGAGATCGAGTTGTATAATATATTCTCAGTTTAACGTTTCAGGAGAAGGCTTTAAAGTTCTGCAATTTGTGAAGTACTGCAAACGCTTTGGTTAAACTTTGGATTCTTATTTGGATATTCTATACCCAACTCATTTTTGTTGATAAAAACACATCCCAGGTATGTAATATAGAACTTGTTAATTAGTTTTAAAAATTCTTGACATAAATATCTTTAATTTACGCATTGCACTCTCCATAGTGCTTAGTCACATTTGCTTTGTTATTTTAGCCGAACGAATATCAAAATAATCAGTTCTGTCAGATATATTAAGTTACATTAACAAACTGTTCGCCGGATACTAAGTGAGATACAATCAGTTCGAATTTAATGCAAACAAATGTTGACATTTGCTCTGACCCCTTTTGTTAGGGTTATGGCTGGAGTCTAGTTAGTAGTTCAAGGTACAACATAACAGAGGTTAACGAGCTAAAATAATGAACTCAAAACTTCTTTATTAAATTGGTATTCATGTTGTGGATTGTATTTATGATTTTGTTATTTTAGACCTAATCGTAGATAAAAATCTATTGCTTTATTTGTTCTTTCAACTGGTTTGGAGAACTTGAAAATGCTTAAATAAAGCAAAATAGGTGTGCCACGTCTTTTTATTATTTCGTACAGATTTTTCACAAATAATTGAGTCATCATTAAGTTCTGTTCTGAATTTTTATCTCATCATCATCAAGTTATGTCCGAATAAGGGTATGTAGACAGACAATTTCTCTACTTCATTCTATATTCTCATATGGCTCCAATGATTTCTTTTACTTGTTACTAGTCTTTCTCTACCACGCATTTCACTTACATTTTCCCTATATATTTGTTTTGTAAGTTCTTTATTCATTCGTTTCACGTGCCCAAACAATATCAGAGTCCTTTTATTCATCTTACTCAAAATATCAGCCTTAAGTACACATTCCACCCTAATTATTTCATTTCGTATACTGTCATACATCTTGGCAGTATTTTTCCCCGTCTCCGCGTCCAAGAGTACTCCAAGAGTGTAATAATACCATTTGTATATTTAATAAACACCGTTAAGTTATGAATTATTACCTCAAGTCAACAGTACAGTACCCAGCGGTAAGTAATACACATCGGACCATCGTGCGACAGAGACGACGCTCTACAAAGCCATGTGCATTACTTACCGCCGGGTACTGGTACCCGGTAAGTAATACATAAGTAATACACATCGGACTATCGTGCGATAGAGACGACGCTCTACAAAGACATGTGTATTATATACCACCGTGTACTTGTATGTTGTTTTTTCATTGTGTCACGTTTAAAAAATATAACAACAATTTAGACTTCTTTATTTATTTATTTATGAAACCCTTTTATTTGTAATACAATCTGGCGGGTTAATGTCAGTTATACAAATTTTACACTTATCAAAAAGTTACTAAGTAATGAATGTATCATTCAAAATTTATAATATTTTAATTGAAAAAAAAGAGGATTGAAATGGTTGACATGTACACATATATTCCAAAATACGTTTAGTATAAAGATGTAACAATAATTTACATTATTTTTCGGAAAAGGTTTCAAACAACTGCATTTACATAAAAGGACTAATCATGCTTGAATGATATCAATGCCCACTGTGCATTTGCGGAATGATTTATATGACTAATATGAGGCACTCCGCGAAAACGGTAAACAAACAGTATTATACTGAAATAATCTAGAATACTTATGAAGCACCACTTATGAACTCACATTTCAATTCACTTAGCGTCATTAGTATTGTGCTTATGAACTATTTGCGACATAATTAGCGGAAAAGCTGGTTTAGGTGTAGTTTATTAAAAAAAAGTCAGACGAAATTTTCAGATATCTTTTATTATTTTTTTGGTGTAAATATCATTTATCATTATACTTTGTGAGTTGACTTAAGAGTTTGCGAAGTAAGTCTCCCTAAATTTTCTATATTTATAACTTTTAAATTATTTCAAATTATTATTCATGAGAATTACTTCTTAATGATCTAGCCCAGCGGCTCGGAACACAGATTTCTTTGATCTCAGGAGTTCGGTGGGTCAGACTCGATTTTCAACCAGCATAACAGAGGAAGGGAACATAAATGAAACACAGTACTATTTAGATTAAGAATTATTTATTGTCACTAGCAGATCGATGATCGAAGTAGGACTAATTTCAATTTTAATAATAGCTTAGACTCTGTTTGGTAAACTTGAAGAATTTTACGAAAGGATTTACTAGCACCTTCGCAACGCAAAGGAATCTCTACGGATCGCTCTAAAGGCGTCCTAGAGATAAAAAACTACTGAATTGAACTCAAAATCACCAAAAGATTAACATAAATAAGAATCACAATACCTTCAGAGTCCTCCCTTTAGTTTTTTTTGTAGGTAAATTGCCGAATTAGATATCGTCTTTGTGTGCACACCAGGAACCGCGTAGTCTCCAGCTGTTCCAATTCAATGGCGTTTTGGTAAATAGGTATAAGTCATCAATTACTTATTTGTCAGTTTAAAGTTTTGCAACACTTGTATTCCTGAAATACAGACCTCAGGTAAATTTTAAAGGTAAACTTCGAATACATAAATTATTTATGTATTCAAAATGTTCCTTTAAAATTTACCTGAGGTCTGTATATCAGGAATACAAGTGTTGCAAAACTTCAAACTGATAAATAAGTAATTGATGACTTGTACCTCTTTAACAAAAAGCCATTGAATTGTTCTGTTCAGGATGTCTCACGCGTTCCAGATGGGAACTCCTCCCCAGCTGTAGGCTGTTTGTGATATAAATCGCCTCGATGATTTGAAGAGTAACTGTGTAATAACACAGTACGATGGAGTCTAGGCGCTCTGCCCTCTCAAAGAGAAAGAATTCTCCAAGCAAGTCGAGATGGACGTCGTCTTGATTAAGTAATTAATTAATTATGTACTCTCCTATTAGGATTTCCACTTAAAGAGAAATGCAACCCAATTCTCTCACTTTGGCTTCTCTAAGAATCTTCGCTAGAAATTTCTTAGTACGCAACAATTAATTATAATAATTATGTATAACTTAGTCCGTAGATACAAGGTCTGCTCGCTGCTTTTCAGAATGAAGCGAGCTAGGCCGCTCGTCACAGTCCCCACTCCAGCGATAAGGGAGGGTACCCTGTCCCTCATCGCCCCGCAAAAAAATTACTTCTCATTACAGACAATATTAGTAATTTTAAAGTTTCTAAACTAGTTCATCAAGGACAAATGTCCCGTGCCGTTGGGAACACGTGCAGCGGTTTTATTCATACAAAGGACCCGAAACCTTTTATCGGAAGATTGTTTTTGTTTTAGATATTACGACGCCATTTTTTATCATTCAAAACAAAGGGGATCATTTATAACTGCCACTTGAATTTACAGTTATCGACAAGTATACGGTACGGCTATGCAAAATGGATTCTCCTATGATTCGTCATTTTTATACCCATATTACTTTAATAAATAAATATACTCCTAACAAGTTTTTATGCCAAATGTGACATGTAAATTTATCTGGTTATTTTAATTAATTATTCCTAGTTGCAGAAATAAATTAACAAGTTTAGGACCCAAGACACCCTTATATGGTCACCAATCAGCGAAATCGATATTGAAATTCAGGAATAGTTTCATGAAGAGAGCGCAAGAACTGATGATTCCTTCGGATAAAGCCCATTTCCTGAAATGGAAAGATATAACGCCTGACGATGGGATTAAGCTCTCGGCAACGACGGCGTCTGGAGACCAACTTCTTTGACCCACTTGGAGATCACTGTTCCGAGTAGGGGGGACTAGATGCATGGGAAACATGCAAAGGTGGGGTTCTTGAGCGAAAATAGCATTGGATGTGATTTTGGGGATATACTGGACTCACAACTCATGCTAGTTCACCATATCATTGTTGCGAATGATAGTGCAATCTTTGTTGCTTCCTATTGGAAACACGTGGCATAATTGATAGTCCGGATACAAAATTCTGTAAATGATTCGGTTAAGCTGGTTTTTCGTCTTTATCGTATGCTAAAAGTGGTACTCTGTTATGACTGGAACCTGGTGCACCGCGTGTCTCCATCTTTCCGGGTTCTGGGCCATTTTGAATGTAGCGTTCAAAGAGGATCATGTTACCTAACTATTATTTCGTGCTCGCTTTCCATCAACTACCTTCGCAGTCACCAACTTCTCCAGACTTTAATTTTTCTTTGTAGAAATATACTCTATAGACTTTTCCAACATGTTATGAAAAATCTTTCGGTAATCACTAACTCTTTGATGGTTGGCCGTTGGTGCGCCTTGCGGTACATGGAATATTTGCCTTCAACACTATATTGACTGGTTCTTTTACACTGTAAATAAAGTTTCTGGGGTAGCGTATGACTTTTAGTATGGAATCTATTAGAAGTATTATAATAGATCATATGTGGATGTGGCTTCTCGCATTAGCTACTTGCTAGCTACAACTAATAAGTACAATAACTAGCGCGAGATATGCTAGACACCTTTTGAGAGATGCTACGTGACCAAACAGCGTTTATGTGGTGATCATGGTAACGATTTAAGATATTATATAATTTTATGTTATGGAAAATTTATGTATGACATAGCTAAACATTTCTTGCAGATATTCGAGGAAAGATTATATAAAGTATTTAAGGAAGACCTCTGTTGCCTAGTAAGACGCCTGTCTTCCAGCCCGGTGGTTACGGGCTAGATTCCCGTTGGAGCCAATTTATTTGGAAAAAGGTTCAAGTCTAGTTTGCAAAAGTCTCTTTCACATCATTGTTTAATATTTTCATGCCCTCCTTCACTGTACATGCTAACTAACACAGGATACGGTGTGTCGTTAGCGTGTTTCAAACAGCAGCTTGAAAACATTATATTTCCCTTTAATGATGTAGCGTATTTCCTGGTTCCACTCTTAATTATTTTTTAACATCCTCTCCTGTCTCCTAGCTGCAGATAAAATCATTATATCTTCTTTGAAACTTGTAATTATTTTTTATAATTTTATATACATTGTACATAGCTAAAATATGTACATCTGTCAACCAACACTGAAAAGAAAATTTTGTAATTTATTTTTAACAAACACTGTTTATTCCACTTTTTTATGACGGTATAACCCTACCGGTTTCAAGGCTTTCACCTCATCTTCAGGGGAGCGTAAACAAGACTTTCAAGAAAATTCGTAAACACTTTTTCTGGTTAGTTGGGAGAAATTGCAATTTAGATATAAACCTACCAAATTGCACATTGAAGTCTTTAATAAATAAACGACATTTCTCTCTTTCTTTCTTTCTTTCTTTCTTTCTTAGAAAACAGGCGATACCTATTTTACTATATTTACACCGGTGTTGTGTCAACTCCATAAACCTCGAAGGTAGAAACTCTGAAATACGAGTATATAGTTGTCAATGATTATATTATTTTGAAATGTAAATCGTCAATTTGGATTTAATAAAGTTTTCAAACTAGATTGATATATGAACGTCCAAATAAATAAGACTTCTTGAAAAATATTTGGATGTATGCATTTATTCATTGTCACAATTTATCTCTTAAGTGAAATTAACAGTCCCGCGATACTAGAAGCACTAAGTTTATAACATATTCACCTAATAAATATAGCCGTGCAAGGAATCACTCTCTGTTCTACATACCAACTTACAGAACGAATATCATGGCTAAACTCTTCATCACGCGTGGTATAGAGATGTTGAACTAACTGAATGACACTGGGGATATATTTTCGGTACCACCTTATAGTATTAGTAGAATCTTGGCTAATATATTTCCTAACGAATATCTTAACTAGAAGCAGATCCTCTTTGCGTAACAGGAAAAATCCATGCAAAGTGGAATAAAAAATTTAATGAAATTTATCGTATGTATCATGTTTTACAATTACGATAATCTTGATCAAACAATATAATAAAAAACGTTATATTATATTACCTGTCAGATTCTTTCATCGTAAGTCCATACTTTTTTCTCTTAGTTTGCCAACAGGCAGTTTTAATTAACTACCCTTATATAGAATTTGTTGAAATATTTCTGTTCCCCGCCCTCATAGTTCCGGACAGACTTCTAGCCAAACAAGCGTAAAACTAATATAATAAATGAGTTTGTTCCATTTTTAGCTTATTTATCATGAAATATTTTAAATTACTTTCTGAAGATCTAAATTTTGTTGAATTAATACGTAAATTGAATCACTTTCTTAAATATTTTTTTAAATTACAAAATTTTACCCGAAGTCAAAATTAACATAAGTTAACTTAAAATGGTTGCGTTCAATTTCCATAGAAATCAACTAACACAGTTATTGGGAAAATTGTTGGCTATTTAGTATTTTTTGTGATAGACTACGGTACAACGGTCATGCGTTAGCACTTTACTTGAAAAGTATTCTCATGATTTCCATTTTTTTCTGTGAATCAAATTATAATTAGATTTTTAGATCCATTAATTAGTGATTTAAACATTTTCACGGACAAGTGTGTAAAAGGTTGAGGGAATCCTCTTGTCCTGCGAGGCTTATCAATTAGACGTGCCGTTTGAATTAGTGCTGTGAATATTTATCAGTTAACGGCTTATAGCTTACAGCAGCGATGAGCAACCAAAGCATCTGCAAGCTCCATGATATTGTTATATATAAAAGCTGCTTAATATTTGTAGATGACAACACTTAAACAAACCGAAAATCGCAAAAACTTATATGATTATTTGTCTTCTTGGCGACTTTATGATCGAATCATTTCGAATAATAAATTATTGTAATATAATCATTATAAATAGGAAGGATTAGGCTGTTAATATCTACATAATATTTTTAATGTCACAAATGTGTATCTGTAGCAAGTTTCAAACTTTTGAAAAAGTTAGAGCACCTATGGACATATATCATGATTATGGCCAACACATGATCAGTTAAAATTTGACATGTCTACTCTCAAAAGTATCTCAACTAGAATAGACAGAAGACACGTTTTTTTGTTACATTTCGAAAACATAACAATTGAATATCGTGCGGATATCTTAAGTTTCTCTCAAATGAAAGAAAAAGTCCAATAGAAATTAAACGACGTTTAGATGCTGTGTACGGATTATTTTCTCTGTCATATTCCACGGTGAACGTTTAGGCAAACAGTTTCACTTAGGCAGATAAACTATCGAAGATCCCCCTCGTCAAGGCAGGCCCGCAACTTCGAAATACTTTTTCAATGGTATTGAAAACTCAATTCAATGTTCTACGAAATGTATGGAACTAGAGTGTGACATATTGAAAACTAAAAAAATGTGTTTCATTTTACAATTTTTTTTTTATATATTTTATTTACAACGCAAACTTTCGAAACATATGGTACATACATAAAGAAAAATAATTAAAAAATATAATCAAAGGAAAAAAAGCACTAAAAATACACATAGGCTAGGTTTGTGTATAGGAACTTGTTCATACGGTTGTTTATTTGGTTCAATATCACATCACTCCATTTACTATTGGATAGTTTGTTATGATATTTCACAATTCAGTTGGCTAGGAAATGTTTTTTTGGATAATTGTGAAATTTAATATTAAAATGCTATACTTCTCCGAGCAGACTTTCTGCTCGGAAAAGCTTGGCATTGCTTTGCTGTAGGAACCTAACAAGTGGTTAGTGATTACACCCGGTTTTAGTTTTGCTACGCGTGTGGTAGAGGTTAGGTCAGTTGATGTTCCAGCTTTTGCGCCAGTGGTAGTTTTCCATCGTGAGGTAGTGTTTTTTTCTTTTAAGTATGTCTTTTAAAACTCGCACTGTGGTGGAGATAGCGTGGTGAGAACTCAACTTTTAAATCACTTACTATTATTTCAATTTCAGTAACGACACAGAACAGCATTTGTTTGGGTTTAAGCGGACTCTAGCTACGTCAGGAGGAAACCAGATTCTCTTAAGCGCTGATGCTGATGCGGTATTTCCTTTGTGGTAACCGAGAGTAAGATTGAATCTGAATAGTGAGTAGGAGAAATTCAGTTATCTTCTCTGTCTGTGAAATTTCACCTTCTGTCAGTGCCATCGTTGACTTTTTACACTTCGGCGTGATACCAGTAGATGAGGAGCTCACTTTTGTGGACAGCGCTTGCGTCAAGTTTTGACAATATCCAATTTGCGAGTATACGATTTTACTGTGGGTGATGGAGGGGAAAATGATGCCCTTTCAAATGAATGTTTTGATTATAAAAAAAATGTTGGTGGAATTCTGAGCAATTATGATGATCTCTCAAGATCTATAACATTCAATGAAGTCTTCGCGATTTCGTATTTGTTGCGGAGTAGACAACTTTAATAAACGCTGTTTATTTTCGTTAGTCAGATTAATCAGACATCTTGAACCTTTTCAAGAAAATATATGCCCTTTATAAAATAAGGTTCCATATTTACAAACCGAAATTTAGCAAAGGTATAACGTAGATTTTATAGACTAATACAGACTTAAGTCGTGTTATTCAACCGAAAGTTTTTTTTCAAAACGTAGAGAAGTGTATTGTACCATGTATATATCATGTAGAATTTCCTATTACTATGATAGTATCTCAACATTTTTTCACTATATATAATATAAAGTTCATAAGGAATATCTTTTGAATTAATTAAATTTAAAACTGTTCCTCCTGGTTTATTTTTGTTTTTTAATACCCCACGATAACTTGGTCGTAGAATATTAAGGTTCAAAATAGGCACGCTTAAAAAAAAAGGTTCTTTATCGCTAGTTTACAACGAGAGACCAGAGCGGTGATCGCATTATACCGAGGACATTTGCCGATACATTTATCCGGCTAGTGAATATTTCACTTCACACAGGGGTTTGGGGAATAAATCGATGATTTAATACTGGTGTTCTAAATAATCATCTACCCATATCTCATAATACTCGTAGTATGAGATGATGGACTAGCACCTATTGAGTTACACTATTTACAACATGTTCATTGTATGTACGCGAATTAAGACCATATCATCATACTATTTCTCTGTTGGGTAAGGCAGAGAGGACAGATTGTCAAATTTTCATTTACAATATTTTCGTATGTACTCGTAGTTCCTTCCATTTTCTTACTCCTAATCTTCTCTGTTTTCAAAATTTTCTTCATTTTGTCCAAATATACTTTTCTCGGTTGTTTTCAATGACGACTCACACTTATGCTTGCATTATAAATTTGTTTGATTAGTCTTTCGTCCTCCCTTTTTTCGACATGTACAAAACTAGCACAATGTGATATTTTTTAACTAACAATGATCCACAATAATAACATTTCTTATTCCGTCACACATCGACACAACACATATTACTCTTAGTTCACGTATTTCTACCGTATTTACTAGGCTCTTTCATTAATTTACATCCACCTTTTACTCTCATGCATCAATTTTGGTTCTAATACGCTATTTTAAACCACCATTTTAATCACCACGGTCATCAAACATTCTTGGATACTAAAAGTGATAATTGTCTTATGTAGCTCCTCCTGAAATGAGCACGATGATGGGCTCGGCCTCTTTTCCTTTAGTCATTCTCACATTCCCCCAGAATATATCGCTGTAGACAGAATATATAATTGATTTCTTTGTATAAAGCACAGAGAGACGCGTCTCAACCTCGAGTACTTCAAAAATCAATCGGCAGTCCATGGAATAAACATCTATTTCTACCCCCAAAATCAATCGGCAGTCCATGGAATAAACATCTATTTCTACCCCCAAAATCAATCGGCAGTCCATGGAATAAACATCTATTTCTACCCCCAAAATCAATCGGCAGTCCATGGAATAAACATCTATTTCTACCCCCAAATCTCGAAGGCATAAATTATTTATCTATTGCGTCCTTTGAATGTCCAGATTGCCAAACCATATAGAAAAATTGAGAAAATGAGGGTGTTGATCAATCAACTCTTGGTTAATCTTAGGATCCATTCATCCCTCCTGATAAATTCCAGGCAACCCATCGCTTCCTTAGCCGTCTGAATTCTACAGATTATCTCATCACATTAACCCCTGACAGTGATAAAAAATCAAGGAAATAAAACTCGTGCATGTGCTTGAAGTCATATCGCTCATTGTTTCTTGTTGCCGTGTTAAAACCGTCAATGAACATCAATTTTATTCTGATCTTGTTGATGCTCCAAGTCGAGCATTTCACTCTCCAATTCTATACTGTATTTCTGCAAGTTATTTTAAATACCTATACACAAAGGTTGCTTAAAAATTAAATGAAAGGCCAATTTCCATAAATGTTTTTATTTTTTTAATAATGTTTTACAATAGTTTACAAGATTTAAACTATTTTTGTTATGAGTTTCTTTCGTCATATACAGAAGATATATTTTATTTTACCTAAGTAACGCATCAAAACCTAACCATTTATTGATGTCACTCTATTTTTATTCACAAAAATACCTTTTTTCGGTTTATTTGATCCATTTTCGAGTATATACATTTTATCCTTACAATTAAACATTTAAAAATTCTACACATCGATGACCAATGACCTGCATGATCGTTTTCACTTTACATAGATGATGCAGGGGGATAAATTGCTTAACTATGTCCTCACTTTTGTCCTTCAAGTTACAAATAACAAACGAGAAAACATCAACAAATAAAAAAGAAGTTACGAAATTTGAAAGGAAGTCTTCCAGCGGGCTTCTGGAAAATTATAAAAGTTTTTTTTTACGCTGAAATTTCAAACTAACGTTTTATTTGTGTAGAGATAACTGACCAATACAATAAAAAAATGTGAGTTTTTTTAAATAACATTGTTCATTAAAATACCATAAAAAACGAATGTTCGAGGTTTCAGCGTACGTTACTGAAAACTATTGACAACTTTATATTCACTATACTTTAGATAATATACTCGTGTATATAACCACCTAACATAAATTAAAAAAAGCAGAAGTTTAATCACCTCTCAGGGGCTCACCATTTCAGAGAGGCCGATTAAACTTAAGCCTAGCTATATGAAGAAGTTAATATAATTTGATATTTTAGAGTTAGTAAAATGGATAAAAGAAACGATAATTATATAAATATGTATTTTAAAAAAAAATTGAAATAATTATATTTTCCATTTTCATCAAAGCACATAAATAAATAAAAACATGATTACATTCTACTTTACAATAAATAGCAAAATAATATTTCACACACATTGTGCCTACTAAAAAAAACAATAGTACTCGTATATATCTAAAAAAAATAAATAACATCGTTTTTTATTTAAATTTTTCCAAAACACTTTCCAAGAAACATTTACTTCAACATTTTAAACTAAAAATGTTTTCAAGAGACGTTTAAATCATAATTTTCAATCTATTAGAAAAATTAAGTAATAAAATTTAAATTAATTATTCAGTTAAGTACAAAATTATAGTAATTAATTAAACCTGATATTTTTTCATATACATTTTTGAAAATAACTAATAACAGCTTTTAGATAAATGTTAATTTTTAATCAAAACAATATAAAATATCAAATATTCCGTGTTTCTTAATTGTTTTTTTTTTAATACTGAATTGAACCCAATTTTCTGCAGTCAAAAAATGTTATGTTTAAAATAATATGTTAATATAGTCATCGTTGTTTAAGGTAGTTATATAAAAAAAACTTATATATTTAATCTTACGCAATATACTTAAACGTGATCGATTCATAATCGATAAATGTGTTGTCGAGTCAAGCGTTCTTTATTGAAAATTTCAGATAGCTTTTACATAATATTCAGGTTAAAGATATGGTATTAAGTTCATACTTTTCCAGCTAAAGTAATATGAGAGATTTTTAAGTAATAAAACGGAAATTTCCCTTATGTAACAGATACTAGACTTGCATTTAATAAAAGGTCGAAAATAATAGAATCAAATAATATAGACCTAAAACTGAGAATACTCCTCATCAAGACCTATGTATGGAGTATCTTGATGTACGGCTGCGAGACATGGTGCCTATCCGAAAGAGATAGACGAAGACTAGAGGCTTTTGAGATGTGGTCCTATAGAAGACTATTAGGAATTTCCTGGAGAGACCGCATCACAAATGAAGAGGTTCTCCAACGAATCGAAAGAGGAAGGCACCTGCTCAGGATCCTGTCCGAAAGGCGTGCAAGATGGATCGGTCATATAATACGACAAGAGGGCCTCTTGCATGCCATAATGGAGGGTATGACCGAGGGGACAAACTCTAGGGGACGCCCACGCTGAGAGTACCTGGAGGACCTGTTGGTGGACGTGCGCTGCTCAACATATACATACTTAAAAAGAGCCGCACAGGACAGGGGGGAATGGAGGAGAAGAGTTCAAATTGCTGCAAACCAGTCTTAGGACTGCAACCACGGAAGGACTTTTTACGTTGGATTTTAGTCTAGTAACTAGATAATATACTCGTATAATAATAGAGAAATGAATTATGTTTTTTTAATAACACAAAATATTTTCTTAGATATATCGCTTCGACCTAATAAATTTATGTAAATGGGATACAAACTCATGCCCTTCTTCTGTTAGAGGTTAAAACTGTGGTTAAATCAGCAAATAACTTTATTACCAATTCTGTGCATACACTGAGCGACACTGATTCTTTTAATAATCATTTATCAATCTCTTTATTGTCATATTTCTTGAATGTTGCTATTAGTACAAATATTAATCAATTATGAATACTTTTAATTTTAAGTTTTAGTTGTCTTCTTATATAATCTTCTTGTATAAACGAAGGTCGCAGATTATTATCTTACCAATAGAAATATTAAAACATTATTTTCTGAGGTGAGGCATTTTGCGCACTGTTAAATCCTTATTAAAATTGTTAAACTTACATAAAATGTCACTGTTTTAAAAGTTAATAGTTTTTTTAATGATTAATGTTAATAATATCTTGTTACGACTACAAAGTCTAGTTGGCAGATAATATGTTTATAATTATGAAAAGTAACAAATTACCTTTTTTATATTTATTTCAAATTTTACCAATAATAATTATATTATTTTCAATAAAATGAAGTATAACTGCACCGCACCGTACGAGATATGCGCACGAATGCACAGACATCTGTTGGTCACAAGACGTTACTACATTGGACAAAATTCGAAATGAGTGGATTCAAAGTACATTCAAAGTGGCGCCAATAATATAGCAAACACTTGAAACTTTAATTAATTGGTGTAAGAATGTTTTGTAGGCTTGACGTTGAAGTCACAAAAAGACCTTAGGTAGTAAGTGGAGTATGACCTGACTTCGCCTAGTAAACTCGACCTCTTGCGCAGGATTGTTAGGTTAATAAAGCGTAAACGAGGTGAAAAAATCAACGTTGTCTTACCGAGAGTTCTGATAAGACTAACGAACTTTATAACAAATACACAATGTCAATAATGCTATTTCAGAAAACATTCTGTAATATCTCGTTTTTTATAGACAAATGTTCGTTATGTATAATACATATAAAAAAACAATATATATATATATATATATATATATATATATATATATATATATATATATATATATATATATATATATATATATATATATATATATATATATATATGTTTATTTTAGGTTTTCAGTTACTTCGCGAACTGTAAATATTGGATTCTGACATCAGAATCCAATATTTACAGTTCTACAGACGACGCTCTACAAAGCCGAAGTTAGCCGATTATGGCCGACAGTCTCTTTCTTAAGCCCGATGTGTATTACTTACCGCCGGGTACTGTAACTGAAAATCAAGTATTTTTGATTTAAAATACCACAACCAACTTTTGCAGTTATAAGACGATAATGCTTACAAATGAATCGCATCAAATATGCCCGTTGCTGAGATAATAATTTTGAAATTTCAATACTTGAATAATGCCCCCTCTTTACTTTATATACCAAAACGTCCCCCCCAATATTCAAATCTCTCCCAAGATGGTGACGTTGCCCCAAATGGGAGTCGCTGGTCGAGATAGAGGCAGTTAGTGAAGAAAGATCCGAGCAAATTGTAAAGAAAAGGAAGTTATTCTTATTAAATAATTCGAAGTTTTCAATAAAGAGCGCTTGACTGAACTGTTATCACTGTTAAGTTGGTTCATAATTTCTTATAAGTTTACTTATTAGTTCGAATATAAATGATTTATGTTCTAATTAAGAATTTATAAATCCTGAAAATAATTAAAAACTATGGATATCTTTCTTTAGGTTTAAAACGTTGCATAATGATTATTTTAAATAATTATCAAAAAGGTTATTATTGTATTGTGAAGATTGGAAAATATCTAAATTGATTAAAAATATTTATTCATTTGATATGTTAAAGCATTATTTTATTAAAATTTTACTTTAAATAATTGTAGATTTAATTTTAATATAGGTAAATGTATTTTTCCACTAGCATCAAAAACTTGATTGACTTTAATGTTGACGTTAAAAAAAACTTTTTTAAACTGTTTCTATGCGAGTTAAACATATTAGCCCTTTCAATAAATACCATTCTCAAAACTTACATTTTACTTAGAGTTCTTCGAATTCTCTGTACCAGAAGAATACCTCGGGAAAGAAAGCGAATAATTGTCTAAAAAGTATGAGAATAACTTGTTATCTCATATAAATTTATACTGGAGAGGTAAAAATAACATATATGCACATTGACGAAGCAATAAAGTATGATGAACATTCGTTATTGAAACGTATTTGCAAAGCAAAATGTTTCAAGTCTCTAAATTTAAATGTAAAAATCTTTAAAAACATATAACTAACTCGTATTTAAAGACAGTGATACATATTGTAAACTAAAGAAAACGTTCAGAATCACGTATACAAAAATAATTCGCATTATTTTTACAATCCATATAATTAATATACACAAAAAATACATAATAACTTCAACATTTGAAATGTATGAAATGCTGATATGCATATTACCATGTACGCAGACAGTTAATAGATATTTTGATAAAATACATTATAGTATGAGTTATAACATTACCGGACTAAAGAATATAATAGTGAACAATTCGTACTTTGTGCAGCATTTGAGCGAGATGATATTATTGGAAAAAACTATATGTACAATAATTACAAGTTACAATGCGAGCAACAAGAACAGCGTAGCGTACTTTACAACTTTATTATTTCTACACAATACAAAATTAAGACGTTTCCAAAAATGCCACCGGTAAATGCGGAGCAAAATATTATTTTAAATAGTTACACTGTCACTTCTTCTGTGAATCTACTTTTGTCATCAAGATTAATAACAATGGCATGAGTCCGCGCGTGTCCCGATTTAATGGGATTTCTACTAGATTTACCCGAAGTATTGTTAGGGCTACTATTGTCCCCTTCCTGAGGACTTCCGCTTTTAGGGACGACACTCGAGTCTGAATCACTTGGTTCTGTTGATTTATCAAATGACCGCTCACTTTTCTCACCGATGTTGGATGACAGATCAATGTCAGCATCCACACTAGACACGTTACTTAGACACTTATCACAACCTTTAACAACACTATCATCATTTTTAGAAGAATCTTTCTGATTTTTAACAGGACTGGCAACGACTGAACGATGTTTGTGCTGATTTTTAGGACTTTTATGATTGGTGACTTCGTCGCCGTTTGATTTATTAATATTGTCTTTATCACTAGTGATATTGTCATCGCATTCGCAATTTTTCATAGGACTAAATGTTACATTCAGTCGTTTACTTTTGGCAGTGGAAACTGTAGACTCGCAGGCATCTGTGATGTACTCTCTTCCACTACTTGTAGACTCTTCAGCCGGGGTGATGGCTTGAGAGCATGTCAGCTTGTCAGCCATAGCGGAAAACATGCTGTTCAATCTGGAACCTTCGTTTTTCTTCTTCTTATCGTCACTAGGTTCTACCTCTTCTTTCAATGTTCCTCCGAGGGAGTCTTGCCTAGCGGCAGCTTCTTGCATTGCTGATATCTTCGCAGTGAGGTGTCTATTACCGAACCTCATATTTTTGTCTTTCAAAATCTCTAGTTGAGAATACAAACGGCGGAATTCCTCCTGAAACAAAAAGCAAAATTATAGGAAATTGATGTTTTATTTTTGAAACATTATATACAGGGATTTGGGTAAACATTTCTCTCACAAATTTAAAATGAATTTTAATTTAATAAATATTAGGTGCGAAAGGACCAAATTAACTTTGTGACGCCTACAAATTAGAAAACCACGTCTACTTGACAAATATATTTTCTGTCTAAAAAAATGTTCAAAAAACGATTCATTTTAGTGTATAATTTTACAAAACAAAATTGATAAAGGGGTTATGCTGTTTGTTTAATAAGAAATTTAAGGGAACTTTTTTAAATTTCAAAAAAATTCAGAAAAAGGTTAAAAGATTTTTTCATGTTATCTGAGAAATTAAAGAGAGAGAGAGAGAGAGAGAGAGAGAGAGAGAGAGAGAGAGAGAGAGAGATAATATAATATGGCTCATCAATCAAAATGCATTTCGTAGAAAATAAGATATATGATAGATCCTTATATTTGAGATAAAGATCCTTATTAAAGTTATTATTAATAATTACAATATATAAAAAAAGGAAAATTGTTAATATTTTTCATACATACATATAATATATGAAACGTAAATTTGTTTTAAAAAATGCAATGTTGATATCACGAACATTAAAAACATTTCAAATAGCGCATTTCAGTCATCCAAAATATTTTTTTGTATACGTATCCACCAAAAACAAAATTGTGCTGTCCACACTAACAGTTAACATTTGTATAAATAACAAAGGGTTGATTTTAATTATTGTTTGCCCTTACTTTTCGTGTGAATATCCAACATGTTCAAAATAACATTCAAACGAATTGGTTTTAACACCCCATTACGTAAAAACAGATTCGATCACCCTTTGAAAAAGTTCTGAGTATTTATTTCAGAGCTTTTTAAATTTTTACATTTGGAAACAAAATGGAACAAGTAATTTTCTTTCAATTTTTGTATTCTGACACTAAAGATAAACAAAATATATTTAATATTATTAAATAACATTAGAGTGAAATAATCCGACTTTTTAAAATTAATAGCATATCACTCAGGCCCAAAAGTTTCCGGCCAGAACAATTTAAGAGTGTATAGACATATACCACGCTGGCCAAGTCCATCGCATGTTCATGTGACCTTTAACATTTGATACCTGTTCTCTCAGTAGTATCTCGACCAGAGCGATAGAAGACGTGTTGTTTCGTTATATTCTGGAATGTTAAAAATTGAATATCGCGTGGTTATCAAGTATTTTTTATAAGAAAGAAAAATACCAATAGAAATTAAACGATGCTTAAATCCTGTCTAAGGAGAAACTTTTACGTTATATTCCACAGTGAAACATTAGGCGTAACAGTTTCACTTAGCAGATAGTCGATTGAAGATGGCCCTCGTCCATAGAAGCGCTCACTTTAGAAACAATTGAATAAGTGCAAGAGCAAGTGTAACAAAATAGAAGATTAAAAAACGAAAAAGAACCCCGCCCCTCTCCCGGGTCAACCCACGGGTTGGAAAACAGCTGTCTTATCAACTACGTCACGGAGTTCGTATTACTTGTTTTAGTGAATATTTCTATCTTACATATTATAATGGATAAATTTGTATAACGGAATTTTCGAGAGATTTCCTTAGTATTTATTTGGGTATTAGGGCTTAGACTCTCATTTTTATTTTTTTCAATATCTTCCTGCTTTGATGTTTGTCACGCTTTCGGAAACATTTCGGAAATAAATTGGACAGATTATTTCGGAAATTAATTGGACAGATTAGAGGTCCTAGAAATTTCTAAGTCAGTACACCGATCCGAACATCTGTTGAACAGTTATTTCCCAAAAATCTCTCCGCTCTTGGCCGAAATTGTCCCATGCCTCCCTCATTCCTCAGCCCCAACCGTTGAAGCGTGTATATCGGTACCAGTTCGAACAGCATTTAGTATTGTTTGCGCTCCCCTGAAGATGAGGTGAAAGCTTTGAAACCGGTAGGGTTATACCATCACAAAAAAGTAGAATAAACAGTGTTTGATAAAAATAAATTACAATACATATCAAATATGCATTACTTGTTGCTCGAAGAAAAATAATAAATCAATTCAATATTTGTATTTCCCTTTCAAAATGTGACAAAGCATCAAGCGATTTCGTCGATATTAATTCTTAAGAAATGTAAGAACGCAAATTATTATGACATAGAGATGGATTTTTTAGCAAAAAGTAAATTTTAACATGTGTTATTAAGACGTGGATTATCTTTCCACCAGATAATTGTGGGTTTCAGTTGGTTAAAAGAGATTGTCACATTAATTCTGCTGGGTCGTTCTGTATGCAGTTAAAGTGTAACACAAAACGAATTTATTTTAATAGCAATTGTACCTGGATGTCCTGCTCGGTGACGCGAGCGTACTCGCTGTAGCCCGCCGAAGAGTTGGTGCTGGTGGCATATTGCGAGTTGCCCCCGGAGCGGGGCTTGGCCAGGAACTTCCCGGCTGGAGTCTTGGACACCATGCTGGAACCCTCGTGATCTCCCTTGCCATGTCCTTTAAACACCATATAGGCCTGAAAAAGAACATATTAATTAATTAAGTGCTATCAAATTTTATTCTATAAGTTAAATTATACACAAGGCTCTGTAAGAAGTCTCTATTTGTATGTAAGAATGTGTTATGAACAATATAATGAACTGAACCAAAAAAAGAATCAATGTGCAATGTACAATCAACCTAACAGAAGAAATAATCAATGCGTGATGTACAATGAACTTAACTGAAGAAGGAATAAATGTGTGATTTCCAATGAACTGAAGAAATACTTATTGTGCGATGTACAATGAACTTAACTGAAAAAATAACCAATGTGTGATGTACAATGAACCAAACCATACCAAAATACTAATGAATGTTTGATATACAATATTCCAAATTGAAGAAAAAAAAACAATAAGTGTTGCTCAATGAACCTAACTGGAGAAATACTTAATGCGTGATGTACTCGTACAATGAATCTACTCACAACTGAAGAAAAAATCAATGTGTGATGTACAATGAACCAAACCAAAGATATCATCAATATGTGATGTACAATAAATTAAATTGAATAAACAATCAATGTGTGATACATAGTGAACAGAAACAATGAACTAATCAATGTGTGTTGTACAATAAACTGTGGAAATGAAGTGTGTTCTAATTGGTGGAATAAATTATTTACTCAAAATTTCTTTATTTGTGTCACAAGCGTTAACATTTTTCAAATCTAGGAAAATTTGTTTAAGACAGTTTTTTTTCCTTATTTCAAAGGACAAAAAAAATCAACATTTAATTAAATTTTGAAATAACACTTTTATGATTTAATAATTTTTTTGTTCGCTTACCTTACTGCCAAAAATAAGGCAAAGCAACAGGGTGACTGTCAACTGGGTGTGACAGAAGAAAATTATGTAGAGTAGATCTGGGTTGGCTGGCGACTGCAGAAACAACCTGTGAAATATATTTTATTATTAATTTATTTAAGTAAAAAACCTTGACAGAATTATGAAAAAAAAAGAATTTTGGTCAAGTTGGTAAGACCGTAAGAACTTCCATTCGGAGGTTTAGGGTTTGATTTCCGATGGTACCCGAAATAAATTCTTTCCACGTGACAAACCATCTCAATGTTCCTTTCTACATTTCAAGGACCGAGTTTTTCAAGTGAAACTTCTATAGGCGTGGTAGGCCAAATTGACCTGAACGTCACGAAAAGTGAAACGGTGTATTATATTATTACTTTATTATTATTAAATTATTATTTATTATTATTAAATATTTTATTTATTAATAAATTATTATTAATTATTTTAATATTAATAATGATTTATTATTAATAATAATTAATATTATTAAGAGTATGTATTATATTATTATTAAAATTATCATTTACTATAAAAATGATTATTTTTTATTGTTAAAAATAAAATATCTTTTGTCATATATTGTTGGAAAACGAAGCTTCACCGTAAAATTTTGTTTCTTTCTTTTCTTTAAGTGAGTGAGTCTTTGCACATCAGTAAATTTACTGGCCGTACTGCTGTACTGGATCTGTTGCCGACCGAACTGAAATGATTGGAGCACACCGGCATGTCTTTTTTGAAACAATATATATGACTGAAGTCAAAAGTATCCATATACCCTTGAATGCTAGGTGGAAAAAATGCTTGTGTAGGAGGGGAGTCGCACAGTACGGGGTTTGAACCTGCAACTTTTCTTACAGAATTCCAGTTCGTGACTATGCACCTCATTTAACATATACGCATAGGTGTATAAAATCATTATAAGTTATGATCGTGTAATATCCAGATGATGGAAACATACATCCCGAAACAGCTGCTGGCAACTATTGGATCATTATTTGATGAACCGCTTAGGCACTCAAATATATTAGGATGTAGTCGCTTCTCTAGAACCTGTTGGGGTAGGAATTGATTGGATACAGACAAGGGTAATATATATTAAGAGTCCAGTACCTTAATGGAAAATATCGATTCAATCAAACACGTGGGGTGACTTGTTTTACAAAATAATATAAGTCTTATATCTACCAGATAGCTAACAATCATTATCGATCACGAAGCCTATCGTATACCGTTAGTTCTTGAGTGTTGCCATAATTTTTATTTTGTTACTCCTGCGAGAAAGCTTCCGACGGTTTAGTCTTCATGCTTTCATATTTCCAATCGAAATCGATACATAATATAGTTTCTCTCTCACTGTCGGATGTGCAGGTTTGTCATACATGATACAGTCTCAGGAGTTGTAAGATAAAACTCCTCCAGTCCTCCTGGGAGTAAATATTTTGGACACTACTCCATTGTGTTATCGACAACTTGAACCATTCTATATGAGCTCAACGAGGAATCGATTAAATCCCATTTCCGTAAGGCGTATGCACTGCAACCATGAGTATACCTAAGACGATTCAGGGTACACTACAAAGTAGAAGTCTCAAATGTGCTCTCGAAACCGACGGTCGTCCGCCGCAAGGTTGTTGACTGCCAAATATTGTAACAATCATTTAAAAGTATCGATTTCTGATGTCTGCATATGATGCTCAAACTTTATAACGCCGTTAATTATAGGATCGAAGCATATGTCGCTCGAACATCTCTCTTACATCGAAAGTAGGATAAAATACAATACACACATTTTTTTTGTTTGGTTGTAAGCCTCTCTCAATTTTCGTGGAATGGTTTATAAAATATGATTCAGTATTCAAACGAAAGGATAATAAATATTAATAAATAAATAACTTTATAATTCCACTCATTACACATTTTTGAATATTCTATGCTATATAATTCCCCGCTACACATGTTTCAATATTCTATGCTAAGGCTCTCTTCTGGTAGAATAATCCCGGTTTGTTACGAGAACAATGCTCACGTTAGATTGATGTAATGTTACAGTGTGTGACCCCAAGGTGTAAGAGTTTGAAACCTTTTACATTCTTTGATTATTTATAACTCTTTTATTTTTGTTTATGGATTTGTTTATCTTGAATGTTTTTTTAATTCATTCCTTTATATAATCTTTGTAAAGTATGTAAAATTTTTACTTTATTTTCTTTGAAATGATAATAATTTGTTTCTATATTATGGTTTGTGGATTCTGAATATTGTTATCATCAAGACGTGCTTATATTTTTGTGGCTGTGTTTCTAGTGGTTATGTTTCTCATTATAATAAATATTATCATAATAATTAATTAACGAGTACATGAACATGTGACAGTTAAGTTAAATAAGATCTTTTGGAGTGTTCTGCCGCGTTGTCTGGCGTTATAAGTCAAACCACAAACAATACTCCGAAATGCCTTATAAACAGATACGAAGAACCACAAAAGCCTCAAAACATAGACCGTTAAACTTGTCAGATATATTAACAGCAAACGTGCTGCCTGTTTGTAGTGATAAGAATAAAAACAATTGTACCACACTAAGTGAATTTTTTTTAATATTTCATTCAAATATATCTGGCGTATTTATTGCTGTAAAGCAATTTGTTCCAACAAACCAGCATTTGTTTTAAAATTATTATCGGTATCTACGAATGTGTCTTAAGTTTAGTAAATTAATGTAAAATTTTAGTAAATGTAACAAAATATATGTTTCAAGGAAAATAGTAATATGGATGGGAAATCTGTATAGATGTTAGTTCATTATAGTTTTCTAATACCGACATTGATGTATGGAAGCGAATTCGTGGACGTGGAAAATGACTGAAAGGATCCGAATAAATCCTGTATAAATGCGTGCACTGAGAATAATACATGTGATAATAATATATGCCAAAATACGGAATGAAGTGATTAAGGATGAATGTAAACTAAAGGCTGAGGTGTTGAGTAAAATAAAAAAAACCTCTGTGATGATTTGGACACGTAACCGAACAAATGAAGACCGACTAAAAAAACAAATTTATAGTACAAATATAAGTGAAAGGCGTGGTAGAGGAAGACGAAGAAAAGTATAGTTGGATTAAGTGAATGATATTTTGAACGAAGGAAATGCGGAGTGTCAGAGAAATTGTAGGCTCCGCATGAGTAGGGTATGGATATATAAGAGGGGAAAGGTGTGTGGCATGATAGAAAAGTAAGGCGCTCCTTCCTCTCAACTTACCTCAACAGATAAATATCGTAATGGTAAGTATGTATTTATATTACATGGTATAGGAGTTCGAAATGCTGAATATTTTGAGATAAGTAATATTTTTTATTTCTTGAATCTTAGAAAAGATGTTTGTTTCACTTTGTGGTGTCATGTTTATATTTTTTTTAACAAAACACTTATTTTTCATTTTGTATTCACCATTGTTTTATTTGAGTTTAGTTCATCTTCAAGACGGTGGTTTTTGAAACCGGCAGTGAACTCAAATAAAACAGTGGTGAACACAAAATAAAAATAAATGTTTTTAGTAGTTTATTAAATTGACAGGAACGAAGTATGCCCGATTGAGCTAGGAAGATAATTACAAATAAATCCAAGTTTACAATATATTAAAGGACATAAATATGATGTTCAGACTAATTAATTATTGAAGCAACGTGTTAATAATGTCGTCAAGATATTAAATCATTTAATTTATCACTCAATAAATGAAACCATTATGTCCGACTGAAGGAAATCAGTATTAACATAGTAATATCTAACCACATATTCTCTAATTCCCTCAGTGGAACGTCCCACAGACCAAGTCATCCCACGTGTTCGATTGAATCGGTATTTTCCATTAAGGTACGGAGTCCTTAATAATATTACCCTTGTCTGTATCCAATCAACTCCCACCCCTGCAGGTTCTGGAGAAGCGACTACATCCTAATATATTTGAGTGCCTAAGCGGTTCATCAAATAATGATCCAATGGTTGCCAGCAGCTGTTTCGGGATGTCTACTCCCATCATCTAGGTATTACACGATCATAAATCGCGTGTATTTCGATTCACTCAGAAAAGAGATTAGAATAATCACTTGATTGGATATCAATTATTGATACATTAGAAATTAATTATCGTCATATCTGATATTATTGTTCTTGTAAAACAAAGTTTATCTAGCGTTGTAGACGCATTTTTGTTGATAGCATTAACATTTGACTTTTTAACGTTCGTTTTAGTATACAACTTTTGAACTCCGTGTACGTTTTTACTGTCGACCGAACAATCCTTTCCACTACGTCGCGTACTTAAGTTTTGAAAACATGCATCCATAGTCTTATGATATGAGTAATATTTAAAAGTTCAGTAGAAGAATACTGAACTTCATGTAACATATGTGTATCTTCTTCTTCCTTAGCCATTCTGGATCCATCCCTGGATATATGGTAGGCCTCCCCTTCGGTCTTCCACAACTCCCTATCTCGGGCACACTGCATCCACTTCACCCCCGCGGCCCGTCTTATATCGTCCGACCATCTAGCCTGTGGTCTCCCCACACCTCTCCTGCCCGTTCTAGGCTGCCATTCCAGGACCTTTTTCGTCTATTGAGAGTCAGAGCATTTGTAAATATGTCCTGCTCAGTTCCATTTTAAGGCAGCTGCTCTCTCAACTACGTCCGTGACTTTGATTCTCTCTCTTATCAATTTGTTGCTCTTTTTATCTCGCAGTGAAACTCCCAACATTCTCCTCTCTATGGCTCTCCGTGTCACTAATAGTTTTTGCGTTATTCGCTTTGTTAGGACATAGGTTTCGATTCCATATGTGAGGATCGGTAAGATGGATGAATCAAAGACTCTCTTTTTTAAATGATTGGGGTATTTTGGAGATTTCAGGATATAAGAGAGTTTACCAAACGCCGCCCAGGCAAGACCACGTCTACGCTCTATCTCGACCTCTTGATTCTCTTTTTCCAGCTTTACAGTGTGTCCTAGGTACATATAACTTATAACTCTCTCTATATTTCTTCCATATGTGTATGTATCTCTAAAAACAACATTTTGTGATATACAACATAGAACACATATTAATATACCACTAACGTCTTAAAGTCTACAACTTAAATAAATCAGAGCGTTTATTAATGGATATCATGTCAGCCACGTCCACCACATGGTCTGTTGTCATACTACTTAAAGGTATTAAATTTTAACTAAAATACCACTTGATCAAACATTGGACGTGGTCATTATGATATCCATCCATGGACATTCTAATTTCAGGCAGGAAACTTTCATACCTTAATGATATTAAGATTTATTTCATTTATATAAATACAAAAAAAGAAGTATTTTCTTTGGAAACTATGATGACTTAATGTATCAGCTCAAACTAAGTTCTCTTCATCATAAGACCGGCAGGTTATATCTTTATTGAGTGCATCATTTAAGAGTGACATCGAGCTTTATTGACAAGTCATTAAAACTCTTTGATGTTTTTTGATATTCTGGACATAATAATTTCCCTAAGGTTACGGATACTTTAATGGAAAATTGTTTACCGTTAAGCTTTCCTTTAAACTTTTTGCATTTTTTCTGGCAGCCCATATCAATCTGCTTAGTAAGTTTTATGGTACTGCGATGAAAATCGAATCACTATTTTTTTAAGAAAGAATCGATGCAGTGCCTTGCGCCAGACTGTGTTTGGTCCGATAGGCTTTTCTGGGTTTGTGTAATCCAGGAATATTTAGCTTTATTTGCAAAATTTCGCGAAATTCTGCTAGTTTTTAAAGCTTCCTACAACTGAGCTTTTAAGACTAAAAATTAAAAAAAACCAACAAGTCATTTTTCAATACGTGAGTTGACTCAACTGCAAGTTTCGTACATACTCAAGTGGTTCTTTTTCATATTAACATATTGATATTTTAGTTTCGTTACTCAGCCTCATATACGTTATTTATTTATTTATAGTTAAGTGTCATTTATATATTAAAGTAATAATTTAAAAAAACCTTCGGTTTTTTTCATAGATTATCAACGAAGACCAAAATAAATCGGTAAAAATAAATTTAAAACTTGTATGGGTACATAAAAAAATGTAACCTAGAATAAATTAATTATTTCGAATATGTTTCGTTGAATCTTTTTTAGAATCTGTTATCTAGGGTAGCAGAATTCGTTATTTTGAATCTCTGACTTTAAATTGGGGACACTTTTAAGCTCGAGCGGTCAAAATTTAATCAAATACGTTCCAAACGATATATACACATTTTTCAACCGATTTTAACGAATTCACATTTATCTCAGACAAAATTGAAGAGAAATTTTATGTGGCCTGTTTTGGTTTGGTAATATCTTTTGTTCATTCATTCATTCATATGATGTCTATTAACAAATACGAATCTGCGAAGTGGACATATTGAAGAGCGTGACTGGGATATAATATTGTCTTTGGATCTATTATACATATTTATAATCTTTATTGTATTATACTTTTATTATCAACAGAAAAACTTGGTGAGTTTATTACTTTATCGCAATCTCTTCAAACCAATCAAATATTTGCTACAGACGCCTTAAGTGAATGTTAAACTGAAACTATTTTAATGAAAAGGTTCCAAGTGGAACCTAGCCCGCAACCTTTGGTTTAAATAACAGGGGTCGTAACAATTTAACCATAGAGGTCGCTGTTCACTTAATAATGAACATATAACTCACTCGTGGCTCTCAACTTTTTTTTTCGTATACAAGTAGTATAGAATTTATAAGTTTTGGGAGATGTAGAAAAACGTAACGTGACTTAAAAAGAGATTAATCAAAATATGCGGACCTTGTTGAATTTTTTACGGTGTGCAACTTTAGAAGCTTTGAAACAAGAAGGCAATACTCCAATGTGATATTCCTACTAAAGGCTTTTCAAAGTAGTTTTAACTGTCCCCCAATACTAGCAATAAGTTTATATGCCTCCGATAAATAAAGCTGTGCAAGGAATCATACTCTGTTCTACATACCAACTTACAGAACAAATATTCCAACTAAACACTCAGTCATGCATGGAGTAGAAATATTGAACCAACTGAGTGACATTGTGGATATATTCTCGGCATCGCCTAACAGTATGAGAAGAATCCTGGCTGATATTCTACCTTGCGAATAAGCTACCTAGAAAATTTTCTTTACGTAACTTTGATAAACATAAAAAAGAGTAAACAGCATTTAAAATAGGAGTGGAAGTTGTCAGTGCACGGACAGCGTCCACACCTCGGGAACTGCGTCGGATTACAGATTTATTTCGATTGAAGGGCACAGAGGCTGGTCCCTTCTGCTTCTGTGTTTTTTGTGTCGTTTTTCCTAATTCTTCCAGCTCCTATCCACACACGTATATCCCAAAATATTTCTACAATCCAATATTTAAAATCTTATCTAGAACTTAATACTATACAAAAAATAGTGTATATTGCCCGTAGGGTTCACAATACATACAAAATGTATACAATTCCTTTAACATCAATTGTGGTGCGGATGACAAGTGGAAACCGCACTATTTTTCCCTATAAAACCATATGAATATGCTTAACAATTTGTGGCTCACGTTCGTTAGCATTGAGTTCACGAATAAACAGAAGAAAAACAGTAAATTGCCTGATAACTGCTATTGAATACTGCGCAGGCAAATATTAATGTATTATATAGTATATATGATATAGTCAACCTCGGGGAACTCACACTATGAATTCACAATCTTATACAAGACTATCAAATACATAAATTTTATTTTGCTGGATAAGTTTAAGAATTTCATGAAATAGGTTTCGTGAGCTAGATTTTTTATGCATTTTAACGTAATTTAACATATATACGCAAAAAATTACCCAACTTCCGTTATGCCCCTTCTGGGGTAATTAGGGACACATCACGCCGCTTTGTATGGGCTGAAATAATTTATTTTTAGGATGGAAATTCACAATGGGAAATCCATTTATTTGGCTTGATATTTTGGCACACACAAATTGATCTATGGTTTTTCGATACATCAAACAAGCCAAAAAATATCTGTTGTGTGTTGGTTATTTTATGCGTCTAATTGATATTCAAGTTTCAGTTTGATAAAATTTTTGAACATAATATCACTATATCATGAATATAAAATATCACTGCATAATGCGTAAATACGAATTATAAATATACGAGTAGTTTAGTTATATTTAGATTCGATATTTTCGAACGTTTTAAATTTGATGAATCCAATTAAAATTGACTTTTACTTGATTTGATTTGTCCTTTGTAATTAATTTAATCAGTCATCCTTTTTTGTATCAGTAAAATAGGGGTGGCACAAAATGCCTTCATCGACGATACTATAATATGACAAAAGAGATGTGTCTTTGGATGCTTCAGTAATAAACTAGTATTATCGTTGCTGGACCTCGTAGTTGAAAATCCCCTCGCCATTCTAAAGTCAATTCAGCTAGAAAGCGAAGCTGTGCCACGGAAGAGTCGTTTCGTTCTTTAAGTGAGTTAATCGTTGCACACCAGCAAAGTTACCGGCTACATCGGTGTATTGGATCCGATGACAAATCTGAAGTGAGACGACTGGAGTACACTGGCATATTTTTTTTAAAAGAATACACATGACTGAAGTCATATGTATCTTCATACATCCGAATACTAGGCAGTAAAAATTGCTGTGTCATTTGAGGGGAGTCGCACAGTATAGGCTTCGAACCGGCGACATTTCGCACGGGAGTCCAGTGCGTTACGCATAGGCGCATTAAACGAATACACACACAGGCGTCTAACATCTACTAGATGGCTGCCAATCACTATCGATCACGAGGCTATCGTATACCGCTAGTTGTTGAGTGTTGCTATTACATTCATCTGGTTACTCCGAGTATAGGTCAAGTGTCATACTAACTAACTAAAGGTCGTCATAATCCCCCTCCTAATAATTATGTAATATAATAAAATCATGAAACCGATATCTAGTTTCCATAAATTCACCTTTTTCTTGCAAAAAAGTAGTCTTTAAATGTGTATTTTATAGATTTTTATTAAAATTAAAAAAAAAAAAACCGCTTTGGTTACCTATAAATAAAAAGTAAAATAGTCGTAAGAATTAAAATTTAATGTACAAAAAAAATATTTTTACCTGTATTTAAAAATATATGTCAATACAAATAGATAGAGCAGGAAGAAAAGGCGATACTGGCGTGACTATGTGGATAAGGTGGATAGAGATAGAATCCTAAATGTAGTGGCATACGAGATTGCCTAAAAAATGAAGAGATAGTCGGTGCTCTGCCTCCAAAGATTGATTAACAACATCTTGAGATCTACATTAGGAAGGAAAACGAAATGAAATCGAAACGATGTTGTTTATAGTTAAGGCATTAACGTTGTGGAGGTTTAAAGACATTGTAATTAAAAATCAATTACAAATCGAAACGAATTGATTAGGGATGAATGCGACCTTAATGCTGATGGTATTTAATACGATGTAGAAGAACCTCTGAGATGGTGTGACCACAGAGAACGAATGAACGAAGAAAGATTAACAAAACCAATATACGAGTACAGCGCAAATGTTAGTGAAGGTCCTGTAGAGAAAGAGCGAGTAAAGTATAGTTGTATTAAGTTAATGCTATTTTGAAAGAAAAACATGTAAACAGTAATTGAAATCGGTAGGAGGTACATTAGAAGGCTTATAGACGCGGAAGATGCGAAATACGTGTGTCGCAATATGAAAGTCTGGTGCTCTCTACTCTCTGCCTACTACGGCAGGGATATGTTATGGTGGTATGTATGTATTAAATTAGTCTTCAAATGTTAAATTCAGTTAAAGGTTTACTATTTCTACAAAGGCATTTTAGTTATTTTTAAACGAGTTTTTCCTTTGTTTCACAATATATCATAAGGGAGAAATGTCTCTGGTTTCCTAATATCAGATAAAGTATTGATTTATGTATTAGTTACGTGACATCGACAACATTAATTTCCCTCCTCGTGTTCACGGTCAGCGATCTTCAGCCGTCCTGGAAACCCTCTTCTTCCTCTGACAAATTCGGACGACATGTGGCGGATGTCCACATGTCCACGTAGACCTTCATCACCGGCCCGCTATCATTTCATCTTAATTAAATCTCATTCCAGTTTATTGACGTTGGAAAATTTGTTTCGAATTAAAACCAACCATATTTATATTCTCTTTTTTTGTATGTACGAGTACCTCCGTCGTGGCTTAGTTGATAAACAAATAGGCCTTTTTTTAACGTGTTGGAACACCTGTATCTCAGTTCGGAGGTTGTGAGTTTGATTCCTATTGGTAGCTATTTTTTAAAAAAAGGTTTCCAGTTTGGTTTTCACTTGATGCGTTTTTAAAAATTATCTGCTTGGCTAGAAGATATTGTCATATGGCAATTAACATGCCAGATTATAATGTATAAAATATAATAATACGCGTAATAAAATACAATACCTACATGTATTATTCTTCCTTCGTATAATACCCTTCAATATATCCAAACTCATGATTCGGAGATATTAAAGACCATGGCTTGGAGACTGTATTGTCTATAGACTTCATCAATTGAACTTTCAGTTTTAGAACATAGGATTAGGCGCGGAATACGTATGTACTCGTACAATAGTAACGAACGGGAAGAGGCAACAACATTCGCACACATACTCGATATATTGTTATCAGAGGGATTATTGTTTGGTTCCGTATCAATGAGAATTACACCCGAAACTTCCTGGTGAAAATCAACCGTCTTATCAATTAAGCCATGGAGATCGGTGATTTGATTATATTTTCTCACATTGACAATCGTATTGAATTACACTTTCTAGATAAATAGATTAACAAAGGGAGATTATAGCCTTGTGGTTACTTCTTCTAATCAACCACAAATATGTTTGTGAAGAAGAAAGATCTGGGTCTCATTTTGTAATCTGACCTTAGAAGAAAGTCCTCAATCTATATTTTTTAACTAAAGAAATCAGTATTTAAAGATAAAATTTGAACAAATTTGTTTGTAACTTTCTTAAGTAAGGGAATCACGTGATTTAATAACCTCACTTGAAAGTTTGAGATATATATGAGGTCCAACTTTGAATGTAAATCGCGAATTTTTAAGGTGAGATATTATTGTAATATTTAGTATTAAGGCTGGACAATGAATTCGGGCCAAGGATTCTTTTTTGCGTCAACATCTGGAAACATCTTAAAAAAAACCTCGATTGGAAATCAAGTATTCCACTATGGTAAAAATGGCCACGGCACCCACGGAAGTGGTTTTAAAGGATTGATTGTAACATTTACAGTTAAACTATAACACCCACATTACATTATCATACAGCTCATGGAGAGTGTTAGCTTTCCAGACATTTTATTTTCAAGCCAAGTTAAGTCACTAACCGTTTCTATCCAGCCTCCTATTATCCTCTGTTCGTTATCTAAAAGTCTCTGATTCGGTTGTCTATCAAGTAGTTATCTTCCGCGTTGTTAGGCTGGCATAGTGCTCTTTGTTGACCATGTTAACTGAGCTCTGCTTACAAGGCCAATCCATGTCAACCTTCGCGACCTTTTGTCGCTGGTTATCTCGACAATTTATACATATTTCAACTACGCGACCTTATGTCGCTGGTTATCTCGACAATTTATACATATTTCAACTTCGCGACCTTATGTCGCTGGTTATATCGTCAATTTTCGAGTTGATTTATTAGATCAGATCCACTCTCCTGCAGCTTGTTTTGGGCCAAGCATCTTTTGTAGTATTAGGTTGTCGAAGCTCGATAATTTTTATTTATTTACTCTCTTTTTATATTACAGTAACAATTTAAATGCACAAGA
>OX463839.1:46624613-46702613 GCA_949825065.1 Odontocerum albicorne
CGTCAGTGATAGCTTTCCTACAGATACTATGTCGAAATATGTTCGTTGAAACTTCAAGAACACGTCAAAGGCGGTTCAAATATCCCAATCCATAAATTAAATCTCAAATAACCTAGAATGGTCCAATTAAAATACGTAGGGGCAAACGACGAAAATTTATTTGACATGAAACAACAAAATAAACATGTGTTGCGCTCATGAATAACCTAAATTATTTTGTTATAGTTAATTCATTCAAATTAATGTCACCGTTATGGCGTCGTCGCAATAATTTTATTGTTGGGTAACAATAAAGTTGCAAGCTTTGGACTTCGCGGTCCTACGAACTTAATTTCAGGATACAAGCGATCCACGAGCTACGAAATTTCGCATTGATACCACTTTTCAACTTGCAACAGTCGTTTATACGATACGTTAACCACCGTCCTGAGCACTTTAAAGGCATCACAATTTGTCTAGCTCAAATACACTCGAACTGGACGCTTTAAAAATCTGCTAAGATGATAGTCCAATGCTGGATCAAGTGAATGATACTTTGAAGAAAAGAAATATAGAAAGTCATAGAACTCAATGAAGTTGCACGAGGTATATGGATGCAGAAGAGGTTAAAGATGTGTGTGTCGAAAAAGGAAAGTATGTCGCTCTGTCCTCTGCTTTCCCGACAGAGAAATGGCGTGATGGTATGTATGTACGTGATTTGTCTAGCAAGCCATTATAACAACAACTAATCAATGTTTTTCCTTGTACTACTAGCGCTTAATTAAAATAGATTGAAAGAAAATTTATATCAAAAGTTCTTAAATTGTATTCAAGAATATATGAAATCTTAAAAAAATACGAGAACGTTTGTTTTAGAAAAAAATAAATTACTTTATTTATGTCAATAAAAATGTTGTATGATAAAAATAGTAAGCCTACATCTTTTTTAAAGGTTTATTGGAACCATTGATAAAACGTACACCGTTCCCGAATAGTAAAAAAAATATCCAGCAAGTAAATTGTGTTTCATTATTGAATTCCGTAAAAAAATCTATAAAAGTCCATGAGAATCGATGTTTTTGTTGAATTATGTCGGTACTAAAGTTCTCAATGTTTTGAATTTTCACAACGTTTCTGCCGAAAAAATAAAAAGAAGTATTTACTTCAAAAATCTATAAATGTTTTTATTATTAACAACACTTAACTCCAAATGTGTTTCTATCAAGGAAAGAAACTAAAACAATATTTAAAGATGTATACAGATTGCCTGCGTATTTTTCCTTGCTTTGATATTTTTACTGTGGTTTTCTTACCAAATATATTTTTAAAACATATGCAGATGCAGGGCAATATTTGGATAACCACAGCCGGTACCATTACCATGTATTTTTTTAAATAATCCCTTAAGTGCTATTTGATTTTATAGATTAAACTTTTTATTGAAAACCTTAATACATACACACATATCATCATGCTTCGTGCCATTATTTAGAGGCATAGATTTAATCTGTAGTAACTAAAAAAAATGCAGAAAAAAAATAACTGGCTAATGAGGTTTAAAGAAGAAAAAAAAACTGGCTAATGAGGTTCAAAGAACAAAAAAAATAACTGGCTAATGAGGTTCAAAGAAGAAAAAAATAACTGGCTAATGAGGTTCAAAGAAGAAAATGAAATATTCTCTTATCTATTTCAATAAATTTTTTGTCAGTTATTTAAATTTTCAGAAAACATGTAAAACGTTCTCCTTTAAAGTTTCTGAAGTTGAGAATATGTCGTTTTTGGTTTGAACAAAGATCGAAAGTATTCGAATAAATGTAGTCTGCACCAACAATAATATTCTTCATGGGGTGACTATGTACTCGTACGACAGATTACGGAGTTGAATTCTTAGGTATAAAGAAGAACTGAAGGCTGTTATATAATAACCAGTTATTTTTTTAAATAATATTAAGTAATATGAAGAAGAATACTTCGACATGGTTTGAGGGTGTAGAATGAACGCATGAAGAAATATAAACAAAACAAATATATTGTACGAGAACAATGCAAATTTGAGTTGAAGTCGTCGTAAAGATCAACAAAATCATCTAGGATCAAGTGAATAATATTTTAAACGAAGAAAATGTTAAGATCAGTGAAATGGTAAGAGTTGTATGAATAGATGCATGGATGGATGTAGAAGAGGGGAAAAATGTGTGTCGCTCTATCCTCTTTGCATACCCCGACAAGAAAATTGCATTATAGTATATCTGTACGTTTCAGAATCATTTTATTTCATTAGAATTAGAATATTTTACAACAAATACCTTTTTTTTCAATAATTACAATAATCCCGCCACCTGCCTGAAAAAAAACTCAGAATATGAGTTAAAAATATATATTAGCGGGTATTTATTTAATTAGAGGTTTTCCTTCTTTATTATTTTCACTCCGACATTTTATCTGGCATATAATATGTTGTAAGTCCGAGGATTGCTTGTTTTACGATTTCAGTAACGCAGCCTTGGCATGCTCCTTCTAATTACATGATGTTCAGGTAGTATTAGCATTCCGAGTGGCTTTCTGTAAATCTTCTCGGAGCCCCTTTTCATTAAGGCGAGTCATCACGGCAGCCAAGCGAGCGTGTGGTTCCATATACAACTGCGTTACTGAATTCCTCGACTGCGAAACTGTGACTGACTCCCGCCTCTGGTTTTACGGGAATGTTGTTTTTACAGAAAAACTTGGGATTTTAAAGGATTGCAAACAGCCAAAAGAAATGGCCTTTTGCAAAGAATGAGGGTTTTAAAAGGAAGGCCAACAGTATGGTTTATTAGACGTGTAAATGCGAGAACATCCCTCCGCAAAATATATTTAATTTGTTAATTTTTATTTTATTCATTCATACATATATAACATCATGTTGTTTCCCTACTGGGTCAGGCAGATATGTCAGAGCACCAGATTTCACTGTCTTGAAACACAGATTTTGTTGTTTCCACATCCATACATCTTCCCATACAGTTCTTATGATTTCATTGACCTTACTTCTTTCTATTTTAAAATATTATTTACTAGATTAAACCTTAGTTTCCTTGGTTTTCCTCTAACATGTCTTACAGTCACATTTGCACTTTATATTTGTTTTGTTAGATTTCCATCATTCATTTGTTCCATGTGTTAAACTATCTCAGAAGGCTTTTTTTTCATATTTTTTGTCACATTAACTTTAAGTTTACATTAATTCATGTTCCCAGTTCATATTTATTCATGTTATAATTTATTCATAGACGGTAGATTTTTATTTATTTATAAGTGAACGGTACTATGTACCTTATAAAAAATACCATAAAAAGTATAAAAGAGCCAATAGTGAGTGCTCAATACATTATGTTTAACAGAGTATGTAAAAATATATTTTTTACACAATAATAACAAAAATATTTAGAATGAGACAGGTATCACACCCATGTTACCAACACAATATGGGGCCGTCCATAGACGCACAGTCCGCACTGCGCAAAAAATACAAACGTAATAGACATATTATTAAAAAACCAAACCCAAATTGAAAACAAAATTTATCAAACGGAATCAGACAGGTACAACTTAAATTTTTTTCTAAAAGCACGGGAGAGAAAATCACAAAAATAGTAAAATAATACAATAATCAAAGCAGCGGTGGCTGGTCTGGAGGTGCGTTGGTGCGCTGAACCCTACCCTATTTGGGTAGCACATTTTTTTTGGCAATGGTCGAAAAACGCGTTTACGTTTTACCTTTCATACTAATGAACACTCAGCACGTTTAAAATGAAAGTATCAACGATAATACTTATCCTAACGACATCTTTCTGAGAAATACAAAACTACTTTTCTGAATCCTATTATGTAGATTTATATGGAAAATTGCGAAATTTTATTTATCATTTGAAATTTTGCCATTTCCGTTTATCCGAATGGGAACCAATAGGGAAATGGCCACAATGTCGAAGTCCCTATGGCTTGATTTTCAAAAGTGCCCAATTCAAATACAACAATGTACAGTCGTACCCGTATCTGTATTATGTACGGCACAATGGGACCCTTCAAAATACCGCAAGCCTGGAACATGTGACAGTCCTCTTTAGCATTGTGCGGGCTGCGGGCTACCGCTGTGCTGAAAACTGTCAACACTCCCTTCTCCGCATATCTATTATAATCCCTTACACAAATATATAAGGCACCTTCAAACGGCTACATCATTAATAACATACTAATGAACTTACTACATCCGCGTTCTTTTCGTTAAGGTCCACGCATAAATAAAATATGATTGTATTAACCAGAGATCACAACAAAATCACAAAAGAATCACTAAAAAATTAACCAGAGATCACAATAACAAATCTGTGGCGTTATGGCAGAAATTGATATGTCCGTTTTACCCTTGTTTACAGGAGAAACAATATTAACTTTGATAAGCTGTTAAAATCAGTATACGAGTAAATAAGTTTTTCTAAACAATATATCTTTTGTTTGGATAATGACTGACACACCAAGTTTTGCCACAACTTGCTAAGAAATATTTTCTATAAATTGAGAGAATAAACACAACAGAACAAAAAACGAACATATCAATTTCTGCCATAACGCCACAGCAAAATAACACCTAACTTTTTCCTTCTTTATCGCGTGGTCTATACTCAGCATCGTGGATCTCTGCTTTAAGAAGTTTTTAATGAGTGTTCTCATGTTGGTTGGTATAGGGTTACTAATAAAAAAAGATCTGCATAAAATTTTGGAAAGGGATCATTTAGTGGGCATGCAAATAATGCAAAAACCAACGTTTCCTCGTTAATACCACATGCTGGAATTTAAAACGTTGATCTTGGACAAATCAAAGATATCGAATGTTTGTATAGGGATATGTGTATAAGAAAAACCTAGGGCTAGATAGCATTTTCAGTTGGATTTTTAAAAATATTTTCCCTTTGTTCTTAATTTAAAAGACTATTGTGTATAGCGCCGTTAAGAGAGCCAACTCACCTTAAGGTTGCTCCAATCGACCCGCCAGTGTTAAACAAATCCCTTTCAGAATTCTATTTACTTTGCCATAATTTTATTTCTGACTTTTAGAATAAGGGTATACACAGGAGTTTTATAAAGAAGACTTCTTTGACCAAAAGTCGCTTTTCTCGTTCCCTTTGTTATCACATTGTCTAGGTATTTACGCAAAGCATTCTATATTTGTTAATTTTCTTTAAAATTTTATCTCCAATTTGTTAAGCCTTTCTAGAACTGCAATATACTCAACTGTGTAGTTATAAGTTAAGGCCGCTTCATAAGTACATTTACTGCACTGTGAGGTATTTTCTTTCTCCAGTGATGCCGTACTTTAAATCCGTCGTCATAACTATTCTTTTTACACTCAGGTGTGTCGCCACCGGAGAATTATTCTTTGGGCAGTTCCTTCTTTGTCACTACGTGATGTTGCGATTAAAAGAAGAAGATTTTGTAGTGTAAATCGCGCTGGATGGGGTCTTCTATTGTTCCCCTACAGCGTGGATGATAAATGAATCGAACTGAACTACGAAGGCAGTAGAATTCTTATGTATTGGGTGTTAACATAAGTTGTGTCCGTTTTTTCCAAATGAAGAGAACAAGAGGACACAACAAAAAAAAATTACAATAAATTAGTCAATAATGTATTATCTTTCATTATTTTACAACAAATTAGTCAATAATGTATTCTTCTTCATTATTCACAACTTTTTGCCAACGTTCTACAAGTTTTTCAATGCCTGTGCGATAAAAACCATCCGGTCTTGACTCGAAGAATTCGTCCAACCATGGTCGCAATTCAACGTCATTATTGAATGAAACGCTGCGCAAATTGTTCAAAAGCGACCGGAAAAGGTGGGAAGCCGACGACGCGAGGTCTGGAGAATATGGAGGGTGCGGCAGGACTTCCCAATCAAGCGTTTGAATGGCATTTTTAGTAATGTTGGCGATATGAGGGAGGGCGTTATCGTGTTGCAGAATAACGCCATATTGCCGATCCGGCCTTTTTTGATGAATTGAGGTGTTGAGCCGCTGCATTTGCAGAATGGATAGCTCTGCGTTGACTGTCTGATTGCGTTCAAGTATCTCGTAGAAGATGACGCCTTGCCAATCCCACCAGATGCAAATCATCGTCTTGCGCAGATGCAAACCTTGTTTCGCTTTGGACGTTACTTGTTGACCATAACTCACCCATTCTTTCCGTTTCTTCATATTCACATAAAGGCACCATTTTTCATCACCAGTAATGATGCGATAAAGGAACCTTTGCTTGTGGCCATGCGTAGCTCGATGACGCGCGAGCAAACCAGCAGAAATTTTCGAACGTTGATTTTTGTTGTTTTTATTCAAAACATGTGGAACCCAAGCGCCGAACTTCTGGACTTTTCCCATTTATTTAAGATGGCAGTATACAGTCATGTGACTACAATTCCTCTGCTGAGCCAATTCTACGGTGGTTTGAAGGGGATCTTCATGAATGATATGGTTTAAGCGGTCCTCATCGAAATCCACTGGTCGTCCGGAACGCTCCATGTCTTTCAGGTCGGAATTACCGTCTTTGAAACGCAAAAACCATCGACGAGCTGTCCTTTCATTCATAGCATCTTCATCGTACACTTCACCAATATCGCGAGCAGCTTTGGCAGCTTTATTCCCTCGATTGAACGCAAACAGAAGAAGGTGTCGAAAATGCTCACTTTCGTCTACTTGACATTCCATTTTGAAGGCTTGTAATCAAATAAAATAATATATGTAACGTAAAAGCAAACATAATATCTTATAGAGCAGAATTTTTTTTTTCGAATGACGAACCTTTACCATTTTGTTTTACTTTTGGTGCTCATTTTGACATTTGAAAAGAAACGGACACAACTTACTCGTATGTTAACACCTAATACTTTTATGGGTATTTTTTGTGAATTCCTACAATTTTCGCACTTAGCACAATTTTAAGGCCGCATAAGTTCAAACCTTAAACAATATAACTGTATTTAAACATTTTACCACGTTCAGTACTCAAAATGCCTATAGAGTGTCATATCAACTTTTGGTAGGTGCTCAAACAAACTAAAACGCCCATCAACATTCTTATCTTAATTTCTTTCGATAAATTAAAAAAAACGGTTGAGCCCGAAGTGGCTTAATGGTACTGAAGGATTTATAAGTGTATATTACAGTGAAATATACCTGTTTTAAAATTTTTAAGTATCCTTATAACTCTGAAATAGATATTTTTTATAATTTAAAAACGATTATTGAAAAAATCGTTTCGGAAAAAGGTGTTTTTCTTTTTAGTTCACGTTTAACCTTTGTACACCCAAGTCTCTAGGCACATGAGTTTAAATTGACTTCGTTACAACGTTCCCAACTTTTCGACGTGTTGTTGAGAGCTTACGCGGCGTTTTCAGTGTCTGGCGCTCTTTACCTTTTGCATAATCACTTGTAAGAGTAAATAAAAATATTTCAAGAAATATCTCGATTTTTAGAATTACTCAAAATCATTCGGAACGATTCATAAAAAATAAATTAAAGAAAAAAAGTTAACAAGAAAAACAGTTTGACAAGACCATTGTGCGATGAAACAGTTATCACTAAGGCCTCGGCCACATAGGAAGGAGCCTCACTTGATGCTTAGAGCTATGTTGCGAGCTAGGCGACATATCCTAGCGAACCAACGTACCGCATACTATCGCAGTGGCCACACTGCGTGCTTCGCGCCACGTTGCATGACGATTAGTCATCCAGTGAATCTCCTAGCGAACAGACGTCTTGGTTAATTTACAAGATGGTGGAAGTTTTAATGACAGCTGTGTATAAAAGGGAGCCTTTGTGGAACCCATTGAGCAAATTATGTAATAGAAAAATGTACCTGCTGTCACACTTATACCTATATTTACTAAATTAAGAAAGAGCGTTGCCTCCATGCAACAATAAAGCAATAGTTTAAACACTTCTGCGATATTTCTCTCTCAATAAAACTTACCCGGTTCTCAGCGGCAAATGAAGAAATTACAGAACAAGTACTCTTTCGTCTCAGATTGCGATGGGCACAATAATTTATACTAGGCCTCCAAGATATTATCTCCGGGACAAAGGTAACAACAAAGGAAAGACATAAAATTGTGATAATACTTAGTTTAATCCAATGAGATTATAATAAAAAAAAACTCCGCAATAATGCCGAGAAAAAATTATATATATTACCAAAAATACCAGAGTAGGCAGACTAATAATTTGGGCCTGCATTAAAGACCGATTCCCGCTCAATATTCAGCACAAACATAAAGGCTGTGAGGTAAGGAGAAATCCACAATGATAGGTTACAATAAAAAAGAGATCACTCACCCCACAATACCATGAATATCGATAAGGAACGATACGCGTAATGTCTATACTCTCGGAACTGTGGAAGAACCAGAAGATTTCCCCCGAAAACGAAACCGGAACGATGACTCTGATGATGATGATGCCGCAAGCGTCCTTTGAAGCTCGCGCTGCCCCGCTTCCAAACTTCTTCCTTGGCCTTCGGCCTGGGAGAACGATTTCCGACCCGCAGTTATTTAAAGAACCGCTTTTTTTTAGTTTCTCGAAACTTTACTTGCTTCACGCCCGATGGAGCCAATAATAATCCAAGATTATTTCTTTGGCAAATACTATTCCGCAGATAAATCCCCGCGTCAAGTCTGGATGGAAGTGCCAGAAGAACTTTCACAAAAAAAACTAATTATTAATTCGTATTTCCCACCAGGATATTATAACTCGGACCACAAGGTAACTGACCGATAACTTGAACGAATTATTTAATTATTAATTCGTATTCCCCCGACCGGGAGCTGTCTTAATAACAGGACTAGTAATCGTGACGGTACCGCTCGTAATGATCTGCCGACCCGCCGTTCACCGAGAATTAAAAAAACAATGGACGCTCTATGCGTTACCCGGGAGCCCTTTTGATTGGGTCAGGCCTTGCTTGGCCAAGATTTCGACCAATGAAATCATTGCATCCACCTTCTCTTCAAGAAACGATGCAATGCTTCCATAGCTGGCGTCTCAAGACTTTAAACTCGCGCGTTCTTGAATCTAGAACATTCTATGCCGAAGGAATAATTGCGTCATGCTCTGTCCCGACTCCTCGTGCGTCATGCAATGTTTTGAACTCAATTGCATCATCCTTACCACTCGACAACACGGAATACGCGCCTCAATTCTGTTAGTGAAGATACTTATTTCGCGCCCCACGATTCTTATCCGTTTGGAATTCTTTACACCTTCTTTCTCGTTTTTTTTCTTTCCTTTTCTATATGAGAATTAATATACTCCTAACACTCCATCTTATGTTATAAAAGAAACAAAAAAAAACAAACAAAAAAAAAATTATCATTCCTAGAGTATAGACACATCAGCTGTAGGCAATTATAAGGAGCAAGGGGTGTATGTCCCCCCTACTGGATACGGTCTCGTGGCCGATTTACCGGTTGTCAGCATTTGCCTGTAGGACACCCCTAATTGGTGTAAGGGAACCTAGCCGCAAGGAAACCACGGAAACCTTACGATGACAACACACTACTGAATCTACTATAGCCCATAACCTTATACTAAGGAGCACGGAACAATCCTCCGGTAACTCCTTACAATAGTACAGAAGATTTTCTTTCCAATACTGGTTTAACCACAGGGCAACCAGCACTGAAACAATTGCATAATACAGGGAGTACAATTCCTAAAATAATTTTTAATAAACAAAACAAATAAAACAAAAAAACAAAGACAATAGATTATAGACAAATTCACCTAGGGCATGGTCACCGTATACTTCAAAGGTGATCAGATATAAACAAAAGAATTTCAAATAAAATTAAAATAACACCAAGTATTATGGATGGTCACCCCATATCACTAAAGGTAGGCCGTCCCCAAGAACAAGGAGATAATGATTTTACATAAGCACGGCTTGTGATACATCAACGGGTAGGTCAGAAACAAAACAAAAAGGAATCCACATAAAAAAAATAAAAAAAAACAAAATTATATTATACATGGTCATCCTATATCACAAAAAGGTAAGCCGTCAATAATAACAAGGAGATAATGATTTTTACATAAAGCCCGGCTGGTGATACAACAAAGTACAGAGCAGAAACAACAAAAAGGAATCCACATTAAAAAAAAAAAAACACACAAAATTATATTATACATGGTCACCCTATATCACAAAAGGTAGACCGTCAATAATAACAAGGAGATAATGATTTTACCTAAAGCCCGGCTGGTGATACATCAAAGTACAGAGCAGAAACAACAAAAGGAAAAAAAACAAAAAAAAAAAACAAAATGATATTAAACATGGTCACCCTATATCACAAAAAGGTAGGCCGTCAATAATAACAAGGAGATAATGATTTTATCTAAAGCCCGGCTGGTGATACATCAAAGTACAGAGCAGAAACAACAAAAAGGAATCCACATTAAATAAAAAACACAAAATTATATTATACATGGTCACCCTATATCACAAAAGGTAGACCGTCAATAATAACAAGGAGATAATGATTTTACCTAAAGCCCGGCTGGTGATACATCAAAGTACAGAGCAGAAACAACAAAAGGAAAAAAAAACAAAAAAAACAAAATGATATTAAACATGGTCACCCTATATCACAAATAGGTAGACCGTTAATAGATAATTTACCCACCCCTCCTCTCAGGGCATCATGCTGAGAAAAGGTTTACAACCAAATTAGTTAATCTCCATTCATCCTCTCACTAAACACTGTAGCCTGTTTCGCGGCTGACCTTAAAGATACACTGGACACTTACTTAATTATACACTTACAGGATTTATACGGGTGACTCTACTCCTCCATTGCCAACCTCTCCCCCTCACTGTGAACAGAGATCAATCAATACAAGCCCAAATCCAGCCCTTACGGTAAGGACTGCACTACACATTTCTACAATCACAACTGCCCACCCATCTGGCATAATAAGTGGTAATTATTACGCAAGCCAATGTAATCAGATAAGGACCGAAAATTCTTTCGAGACGGAATTTTAAAAAGACACCTTCTAAACTATTAGGAAATCTAACATAGCTAGAACGAAGCAGAACCGGCTGTTCAACGACTGTCCTACCACAAGGCTCACACCTAACCCTCTCCCTGAAATTCTAATCCCTTCCTATTCTCTCTCTGAAAAGAATAAACAATGTTATTGAAACACTCGCGGTTAGGCCCGATCTTCAGCAAGACACGTCCCCCGGCCCCCAGACCGGAACCAAGAATCACGCGAATCCGCATATGACGCCTGAGGATAACCAAGATCTGAGGGTCAGAACACGCGGTTGCACCAATCGAACCCTTCCAAGCCAGAAGCGCGTGCCCACCAGAACATGCTGGAGCGGCAACTCTGCTAATGCGGGTTCATGACGCCCGTGGTGGAGACAATTCAATACATCGCTGATGCACCGAACGGCCCTCACCAAAATATTAACCGGTCGAGAGGCTAGCCTCTCTCAACCCGAACGCTTAGAGGCAGTTCAGGGCCTCTGCATGCTACCTTGAGCACGAGAAGGACGATGGTTACAAAAAAAACATAATACAGACAAGATACTGGATGAGTTCCGGCCATCCGTAAGCCTCATGCTGGATGTATTAGGCCATCCGTAAACCTTAAAACGAATGATTTTAAACACAACATTTAATACAAAACAAATTAATGATACAGACAAAATACTGGATGTGTTCCGGCCATCCGTAAACCTCATGCTGGATGTATTATAGGCCGTCCGTAAGCCTTTTACTGGATGTATTATAGGCCGTCCGTAAGCCTTGAAGAAAAATAATTTAATCACAATTATTAGGGAAGAAAAGAAAAAGGAAACAAAAGGAAATAAACACAAAAACTCAAACACATGATATTAATACGCTATGCAGTAAACAGGAATGGAAAAAAAAACAAAACTCCGAACAGATCTACTTCCTTCTGCAAGACGACAAACTCTTCGATGAGGGGTGGTTCACAGTTAACCACCCGACAAGAAAACCCAAAGTACGTAAGGAATTACAGAAAGGAACAATACTACTTTTAAACAGAGAATGTGAGCCAACCTACAAGGCAACAGAGCTAAACTTCTCAATATAGTGCTATAACAAAACAGAACAGTAAATCCCAGGTTCTCATCCAGCGATGCCATTCCTCTCTATAAGGCAATAATCCCATGAACTGGTTACACCAGTATTAACCATCCGTACCACCGATACAGGATACTACTATTCTTCATAAAAAAAAATACTAGGAGCAACTTTAATTTCCTTAAACCCTCGGGTCCAACAGCCCAAGCCAATAACTCAGATATGCAATCACCGAACTAATAACAATTTTCTAACTCCTTGAGAATCCTTGTAGCGAGGTGACTTCATCTAATACTTACATCTTCACGAGCGAGTATCCTATTAATATTTTCTAATGTTCCAAGCAATTATTTGCAACGGATGTCTAACTAGAATAAGGTTCAACCCTCAGAACTTCCAACACTGAAGGAAGCCCATCCCTTAGTACACAAGAAATTTTTTTTTTGTACACTCTACTCGAGGCTCACAGCATTCCGTCACTCATGGTCCAGGCCCAGGCTCTGAGCGCCAGATACTCTTTAAAAGTAATAACCACACTAATCACGGGGAAGAGTACCAAACCCGTACATAGAACATATGGACATGACTCCATACGAGATTGCCTCACGACTAGCTCACTGTCTAATCACCCTAGCGGAATTATGAACTCTCACTGGTGATGTCATTTATAAAAAAAAAACTTTACTGCCATTCATCAAAGAATCCGACAGTGCATACTTTCAAGGTATGATTTAAACCTTAACAAGAATATAACGAAAATTTAATTTAAGAACCTGTACTTTCCCGACCATGAATGACTCCCAATTAGGCACCGATGAGCCTATCACTACTCCATATGCTATTAACCTTCGTATATTCCACCGGGTCACTAAATAGTGGACACCGGACTGGATCTAACCTATGCGTGCGCATCCCTTCTCGTGCGACGACGGCTTACTGCCTACTTCAGGCGACAGCGGGTCGAGACCACGGATGCTTGGTATATCATTTGCAATGATGGGTCAAGGCAACGTGAGACAACGTGATTCAATTACCTACACCATGCCAAACGATCTATCATCGTATGCGAAACGGAACTAAATCTCGATGGCTACTACTCTCAATGGTAAAAGAAATTCAACTGCGAAGAGAACGGAACCGAATATACGTTCCGCGTCTCACGGCCTGCCGGAACAATTGGTCAGGACAAACGTGAGATTACGAAATGCTCATTAGCTACTGCGTCCACTGACGCACTCGAATCGAGCCAAGGCCTAACGGCAAATCTTGAATACTATCGTGCGGGAAGGGCCGCTTGTCCCCTGAACCTGTAGTCTCAACCTAACCCCTTACAAGAAAAAGATACTCTCCCGGTCGCTGTGTAATGCGACAAATCTGCTAACTCCGACGTACTTAATACATTAAAGTAATACAATGTTAAAGAGGATTGAATCGCAATTGCAACGGAATTAAAAAAGTATTCCGCGACTCGCGGACGGACGGTATCAAGTTGTTCGCACGACGCGAGATGACGAACTGCTGAATAGATTATTCATTGGTAAGGAGATACTAGTATGTCGAAAACGGAAGTGATAATCATATAACACGTCTCCCGCGGCCTGACGGTATTTGTCAGGGCAACGCGAGAGGACGTATTTCACACCATTAAGGTATACAAAGTTAAAGAGGATTGAATCGCAACTGCAACGGAATTGAAAAAGTATTCCGCGCCTCGCGGACGGACGGTATCAATTTGTCCGCACGACGCGAGACGACGAACTGCTAAATAGATTATTCCTTAGGTAATGAGACACTAGTATAACGGAAACAGAACTGATAATAATATAATACGTCTCCCGCGGCCTGACGGTATTTGTCAGGGCAACGCGAGAGGACGTATTTCACACCATTAAGGTATACAAAGTTAAAGAGGATTGAATCGCAACTGCAACGGAATTAAAAAGGATTCCGCGCCTCGCGGACGGACGGTAACAGGTTGACAGTACGACGCGAGACGACGAACAGCAAAAGAGATTAATCTGTGGCGAAGGCGGTTATATCATTACGGAAACAAAGCCAATCGCAATGACAGCGGAATTGAAAAAGTAATCTGCGCCTCGCGGTCTGACGGTATCGGTTTGTCAGTACGACGCGAGACGACGAACAGCAAAAGAGATTAATCTGTGGCGAAGGCGGTTATATCATTACGGAAACAAAACTAATCGCAATGGCAACGGAATTGAAAAAGTAATCTGCGCCTCGCGGTCTGACGGTATCGGTTTGTCAGTACGACGCGAGACGACGAACAGCAAAAGAGATTAATCTGTGGCGAAGGCGGTTATATCATTACGGAAACAAAACTAATCGCAATGGCAACGGAATTGAAAAAGTAATCTGCGCCTCGCGGTCTGACGGTATCGGTTTGTCAGTACGACGCGAGACGACGAACAGCAAAAGAGATTAATCTGTGGCGAAGGTGGTTATATCATTACGGAAACAAAGCCAATCGCAATGACAGCGGAATTGAAAAAGTAATCTGCGCCTCGCGGTCTGACGGTATCGGTTTGTCAGTACGACGCGAGACGACGAACAGCAAAAGAGATTAATCTGTGGCGAAGGCGGTTATATCATTACGGAAACAAAACTAATCGCAATGGCAACGGAATTGAAAAAGTAATCTGCGCCTCGCGGTCTGACGGTATCGGTTTGTCAGTACGACGCGAGACGACGAACAGCAAAAGAGATTAATCTGTGGCGAAGGTGGTTATATCATTACGGAAACAAAGCTAATCGCACTGGCAACGGAATTGGAAAAATAATCTGCGCCTCGCGGTCTGACGGTATCAGTTTGTCAGTACGACGCGAGACGACGAACGGCAAAAGAGATTAGTCGGTGGCGAAAGCGGTTATATCATTACGGAAATAAAACTAATCGCAATGGCAACGGAATTAAAAAGTAATCTGCGCCTCGCAGTCTGACGGTATCAGTCTGTCAGCACGACGCGAGACGACGAACGGCAAAATCTCCCCCTCAGCAATGTGCACAACCGCGCACATGCCACGGCCTCAAGCGGTCTACTCGATAATCTTGGCTATATCCTTCACATGATATCTCCCCGCGACCCGTCCCTCCAAAAACTGTGGAGCTCTCATAAGATTCCGGTAAGGCACGCACCTGACCGGTAAGGCGACCGCCTCCGATGACGATGATACAATACACTTGTTAAACAAAGAGGCCTGAAGCCGCAACTCGTAAAAATTATTACTAGGAACTAAACCCCTTTCAATTAATTCCCCGATTAGCCTTTCCTTCGTGGCCTTCATTATATTAACTATAGGATCCATTGCGCTATCCATTTTCAATCCTATTCGTAACAGTAGGTATCAAAATTTATACCCAACGAAATTTTACTTCACCTTGTTAAACAATGCTTTAACTACACCGTTTAACCGGAACAAGAATCTAACTAAAACGTAACTTTAATTTAACACCAACCCCTCCTTAATTGAATTGTTCCGAAATTAAGAACTAGCAATTCTAACCAATATGTATTATTATCAAATTTCCTAAAACACGCTTCCACCACACCGCTTGCTACGAATCTACAACTTAAATCTCAAAGTAATTTAATTCAATACTATTCACTCTCTTATATTACAAAGATTTGTTCCGAAAACAATTGAGTATAAGCACCAAGTGATTTTATCTAAAAGTAGTAACACTATTTCCCTTTACCGCATCAACAGCGACGCAAACCGAACTACTGTAAGTTATACGCACTCTCCTCTTGCCTATCCCCGCGCAAGCTATAAGGCGAGATTGGTTTCAAACAAATGGTCTTGAAATTCCAAAAACACTGGAATACTTCACGAACGTAACCACTAATCACTTCTCTAATCACAATTAACTAGGCACTCTTTTATTTATTCCGTCACTTATTTTGTTTGAATTAAACTATCGCTTAATGCGTATCTAAACTTTTTACGCGGCAAAACTATACTCCTGATTATACGCAACCACCTTAACCACAGACGCTTCTCGAACAACAAAATGGAGACCTAAGCTTGTCTTACGAATTTCGCGCTAAATTTTCTGAAAAAGGAACAAATTATATTTTTATACACTTTATAACCCCGTCACTCAGTCAAATACCCTGGAAGCCAGCATTTTTCTAAAATGGCCCCACGTACGGGCGACATTGTCACACTTATACCTATATTTACTAAATTAAGAAAGAGCGTTGCCTCCATGCAACAATAAAGCAATAGTTTAAACACTTCTGCGATATTTCTCTCTCAATAAAACTTACCCGGTTCTCAGCGGCAAATGAAGAAATTACAGAACAAGTACTCTTTCGTCTCAGATTGCGATGGGCACAATAATTTATACTAGGCCTCCAAGATATTATCTCCGGGACAAAGGTAACAACAAAGGAAAGACATAAAATTGTGATAATACTTAGTTTAATCCAATGAGATTATAATAAAAAAAAACTCCGCAATAATGCCGAGAAAAAATTATATATATTACCAAAAATACCAGAGTAGGCAGACTAATAATTTGGGCCTGCATTAAAGACCGATTCCCGCTCAATATTCAGCACAAACATAAAGGCTGTGAGGTAAGGAGAAATCCACAATGATAGGTTACAATAAAAAAGAGATCACTCACCCCACAATACCATGAATATCGATAAGGAACGATACGCGTAATGTCTATACTCTCGGAACTGTGGAAGAACCAGAAGATTTCCCCCGAAAACGAAACCGGAACGATGACTCTGATGATGATGATGCCGCAAGCGTCCTTTGAAGCTCGCGCTGCCCCGCTTCCAAACTTCTTCCTTGGCCTTCGGCCTGGGAGAACGATTTCCGACCCGCAGTTATTTAAAGAACCGCTTTTTTTTAGTTTCTCGAAACTTTACTTGCTTCACGCCCGATGGAGCCAATAATAATCCAAGATTATTTCTTTGGCAAATACTATTCCGCAGATAAATCCCCGCGTCAAGTCTGGATGGAAGTGCCAGAAGAACTTTCACAAAAAAAACTAATTATTAATTCGTATTTCCCACCAGGATATTATAACTCGGACCACAAGGTAACTGACCGATAACTTGAACGAATTATTTAATTATTAATTCGTATTCCCCCGACCGGGAGCTGTCTTAATAACAGGACTAGTAATCGTGACGGTACCGCTCGTAATGATCTGCCGACCCGCCGTTCACCGAGAATTAAAAAAACAATGGACGCTCTATGCGTTACCCGGGAGCCCTTTTGATTGGGTCAGGCCTTGCTTGGCCAAGATTTCGACCAATGAAATCATTGCATCCACCTTCTCTTCAAGAAACGATGCAATGCTTCCATAGCTGGCGTCTCAAGACTTTAAACTCGCGCGTTCTTGAATCTAGAACATTCTATGCCGAAGGAATAATTGCGTCATGCTCTGTCCCGACTCCTCGTGCGTCATGCAATGTTTTGAACTCAATTGCATCATCCTTACCACTCGACAACACGGAATACGCGCCTCAATTCTGTTAGTGAAGATACTTATTTCGCGCCCCACGATTCTTATCCGTTTGGAATTCTTTACACCTTCTTTCTCGTTTTCTTCTTTCCTTTTCTATATGAGAATTAATATACTCCTAACACTGCAATAAAATCATTTTGGAATGAAGTTGCACAGAAAGTAAATAAATATGGTAAGTTAGAATGAAATTGGTAAGTTTTGAGAGTGACATCGTGTGTTGATTCAACCGCTCCCGACTGTCAAATGAATTTGTGCGTAGCACTTTGGTGTGGCCAGGCATGAAGTCACCTAGTATATGAGTCACGTAAAATCTAGCTTAGCACCTAACAAAGCATTTTGGTGTGGCCTCGGCCTAATTAAACAAAAAAAAAATATATGGAACTATCAAAAGCGTTTAGTTTGATTCTTCTAAAAAATAGAGTTATATGAATTGAATATTGACGGAATCATTAAAATAATGTTAAAATCAGACCCAAGTTTTTTACAAGAACCATCGGATTTATCACTTAGTTGAATTACTGTGAATATCAATAGTAATATCTCAAGCTGATTTGACATCAATTGTTAGTATGCACGGAATTTTATTGCAGTTTATCAATTAAAGTGTTGGCAGTACTACTGTGTGAGCATTGTTTCGAGACAAACTCCTTTACCAGAGCTGAACCCTTTTTTCTTTATTTATTTTATTTATTTAAAACTTCTTTGCAAAAAAATCTGGCAGGCTTATTGCCCGGCAGTGCTATCTTCTAGTCAACCAGAGAAAAATAAATAAAGCAAGTTACATGGTCGCAAAAACCATTCAAACGACTACCCATCCCCATGAAATTCACGAATATATACGAGTACGTGAGCATACTACGCTCATATACCTCACAAAGCGGAACAATTACCCGAACATTCCTTTTAATATTAAGTGCGATATCATCAATCAAAGGAAACAGAAGAGATGGTGGAGAGGAAAGAAAAATCAGGAATGAAATACGTTATATTACTGACTAGAAATTAAGAAGTTTTTCAGTCGCTTCTTAAAGTACGCCAAGGACTGAGCGAGTCTAACATTGGTTTGTAACTGGTTCCAAAATCTCACTATATGGGCAGTAAAGGACGATGTAAAAAAGGAGAGTGGTGAACTGGGAAGGCCAATAAACAATCTAGTCTCTGTTTGGGCAAAGCGCAAGTCCATGATTGGAAATATGCTGATAATTTTCGGCGAGATAAGAGGGGGTGGTGGGACATTTAACAATAGAGATAGTATATTAATTTGGCGTCTATTTCTCACGTTCAACCAGTTCAACGTCTTCTGGTATGAGTGATATGATCGTACTTTCTTAGGTTAAAAATAAATCTTAGACAAACATTTTGAAAACGCTGTAATTTGTTCAGATGTTCCTCCGCAATATCCAAATAACAGACGTCCGCATATTCCAAAATCGGAAAGAACAGAGATTGCACAAGTAAAATTTGGGTTTTAGTAGGCAGGAATCTTTGCAAAACTTTAAGGAAATGAAGGCTGAAGAAGATCCTTCGGCTTACCTCATTTATTTGATTTCGCTATTAGAGAGAGTTATCCATCAGTATTCCTAGGTTTTTTTTAGCCATCGAGTAATATTGGAGGGAGTAAGTCAGTGTTGAATTTACTGTGAAGCAGATGACTATTAATGAGGATCGCTTGAGACTTCGAATGATTTATGATTTTTTCGAGTACTTTCCGGTGGAAATCAAGCGTTTTACTAACTCGAACACCGAGTTTAGTTTCTAAGCCCAAAGGCTTGATTTATGAGGCTGAATACAATGCTTTCTCTCTGCCACGATTTTTAATTTATCCGAATCACCAAATCTGATATGTTGAAAGGTGCAATCGAAAGGAAAGATTTTTTTAGGTAGATGGCACGATTGGTAATTTCTACTTGTTGCCATCTTGATGTATTAAATATTGTAGTTCTTTTAAGCCGGTTTTGAAATTTTATAAACGGTATATTCATAAAATATTAATGCGTGCTAGAAATTGACTATATAAAGTTTTATATTTATGAAACTAGCTACGTTATTCTTGACAGTTTTGGAACAAAATGTAACTTTCACTATTTCAAGCAAGATTTCTCATTATCTAAACTGTCAAATACCAATAGAGCAAGCCAGGCTTGTGAAAGACGGAGGTGCATGGAAGCGAGTTTTGAACATACGAACAATTATTGAGAATAATTGAGAATTCAAGGCTTCCGCGGTACTTTGCTTCATAGACTATAAAATAGCTTTTAATAGTGCCAAATGGAACGACCTATGAAAAGTCCTGGAAGAGATGCGTGTATCGAGACAGTTGGTAGTTATGATTCAAAACTTGTATGTAAAAAAACGGCATCTGTGATAGAAGATTCTCTCTGAACCATTATGGGAGAAAAAAGGAGTACGTCAACGCTGTATACTGTTCCCTTACTTATTCAATATAACATATATGGAGAACACACTATGAGACAAATATTAGATGAATGGTAAGGTAGTTAGGCCACAGGATTTTATAAAATCTCTAACAGAAGATTAGCAGATGATACAACGCTTGTGACCGGCGACGAAGATGACATGGCCGAGTTTCTTCATAGAGTTGAAGTCGAGTCGTTGACTACGACTAGATACGAGGGCTGCTATTTAAGTTTTGAGATTTGGCAACACCAGTGTAGATGCGTCAAATCTGACATCAGCATCGTAAACTTTGACGTTTTTAATGATATACGTGCTCAGAAAGTTTTGTCATACGAGTGCTATTTGTGTTGTTTACAGTGACTTGAAAAATTCATCTCGGCCAAAAATGGAATTAAATCGTAAACATTTTCGTGCGATGATTTTTTATGATTTTCGACGTGGACTAACTCAACAACAGTGTGCCGATCAACTCGCTTCAACTTTTGGTGATAAATCACCATCCCGGGCCACTGTGTTTCGCTGGTTTTCCGAATTCAATCGTGGTCGTAGTTCGCTCCAGGACGAATTTCGTGAAGGTCATCCAAAATCGGTTGTTGTGCCAGAAAACATCGATTCTGTGCGTGAACTGATATTGCAAGTTCGTCACGTGACTTATCGTGAGATTGAGGCGTGTTTGGACATTAGTTTCACTCGCATACATTCAACATTGCATGAACATTTGGCCGCCAAAAAGATTTGTTAGCGTTGGATACCGCATAATTTGACAATCGCTCTAAAAAAGGGCTCTTGTCAAAAATATCAAAAATCGTAGAGTTAAACTCTAGTATTCCTCATACCACTGAATGAAGTGGAAACATGGAAGACGAGAAATAAGGTAAGAATTATGATAGATGCCTTCAAGATGTGGTATCGAAGATGGATGTTTCATATATATGGACCATAAAGCGCACCGAAGTATCTCTCATCTAAGAATTTGACATTACCGAAAGACTTTCTTCAACATGTAAGAAAGAATCCTAGTATACTTTGGACATGTTGCCAAAAATAATAATGAAAGACTAAAGAAACTGGTGATCATGAGGACACTTGAGTGAAGGCGAGCAAGATGAAGGTTCCCATGAGAAGAACAAACTAAATAAACAAGTCAAAGATATCCTCTTGAAGCACCGAATTCAATATGTTCTGAGACTGGGAAGGATGGAGACAGGTTATGTACCAAGTTCCAGACAGCTAAGAACTACGACGTCTAGCATTGAGTACGCGGTGATGAATATATACGAGTTACATTTTGATCAAAGAAAAGATTTTAGCGGTGTCTAGCTTAGATCTCAAGAACATACATACATTTTGATTTAAGAAAAGGTTTGAGCAATGTGTTGCTTAGATTTCAAGTACAAGCAATGTGTAACTTAGATCTGAAGAGTTTTATCCAACGAAAGGTCTCAGCAATGTTATTTAGGCAGTCGATCGGAACGTGGTTGTTATTGCGACAGGAGTTTGAGTACTTGAGTTTTCAGGATGAATGACGTGTGGAAAAGGTTTATGTGGGCTCTTGAGTGTGGGTTTCTTTTTGTTATTTTATATTTGTATTTCTGTTTTTATTTTTATGATTGTGTGCGGTATATTATGGGATGAACATTTTTGGTCTTTCTGGAGTGATGATGATTTGTGAGGAGTTTGATTTCGCATAATGTTTCCAGTTGTAATTGAGTGTCACTGTTTGTTATGTTGATGAGAATGTGCAACGGGGTTTTGTTTTTGTGTAATCGAAAATCGGAAAGAAGTATCGATTTATTTTTCATGCTAAATATCCTCAGTGAGATACAGGCAAAAGCCTAGTTTACTGGGGACACGACAAATGAAAGGCAACAAACCCAGATCCATTAAAATTGTATGTCCAAATTAAATAACCTGTTGTTTTTTCGCAAATTATGTATATTTCTTGTCATGTGTAGACAAATAAAAAAAAAAAAATAAGAATATTTATTTTAGATTTTGATTTACGGAAAAGTCGAGCTCAGAAGGCTCTGAGCAATGTGTAGCTTAGATCTCAAATACATACACACCTTTTAATCTCAGAAGGCTCTGATTAATGTGTAGCTTAGATCTCAAATACATACAAACTTTTTAATCTCAGAAGGCTCTGAGCAATGTGTTGCTTAGAGCTCAAATACATACAAACCTTTTAATTTCAGAAGACTCTGAGCAATGTGTTGCTTAGAGCTCAAATACATACAAACCTTTTAATCTCAGAAGGCTCTGAGCAATGTGTAGCTTAGATCTCAAATACATACACACCTTTTAATCTCAGAAGGCTCTGATTAATGTGTAGCTTAGATCTCAAGTGATGGATAGCTTGTTCGGAGTTTCGGTCCGATGGTAGGACACCTTACTCCTTCATCGGATAAGTTCTGACTGTTAAGATATTTATTGGAAATTTTTGGATCTTTTTGGGAATCGGGAAAGGATAGGTTTGTGGTAATTGTTTTGATTTTATGAATGATTATGAGAAATTATAAACGATTAAATACATATATAAATATGATGATATATACATAATATTAAATACAAATATACATAAATTTGTGTCGTCACACACTGTTTTATATTGAATGGGTGAAAAAAAAAAAAAAAAAAAAAAAAAAAAAAAAAATGAAAAAATGAATTGTGAATAAATTATAAGAATGAATATAGTATATGTAGATAAGTAAATGAGTGGGGAAATGTGTGTGACTTTTATAAATATATTAAGGTGTAGAAAATGTTTATTGAAGGTGAGAAATGCGGTTGCCTATGGGGGTAAACTGTCTGCCGGAGGAATTATCGATGATGGGGTGTTCAGAGTGACAATCGGGGGGTCATTTGGGGGGATGATTAGAGTTAAAGAGGGGGGGGTTAGATCTCAAATACATACAAACTTTTTAATCTCAGAAGGCTCTGAGCAATGTGTTGCTTAGAGCTCAAATACATACAAACCTTTTAATCTCAGAAGGCTCTGAGGAATGTGTAGCTTAGATCTCAAATACATACACACTTTTTAATCTCAGAAGGCTCTGAGCAATGTGTAGCTTAGATCTCAAATACATACACACCTTTTAATCTCAGAAGGCTCTGATTAATGTGTAGCTTAGATCTCAAATACATACAAACTTTTTAATCTCAGAAGGCTCTGAGCAATGTGTTGCTTAGAGCTCAAATACATACAAACCTTTTAATCTCAGAAGGCTCTGAGCAATGTGTAGCTTAGATCTCAAATACATACACACCTTTTAATCTCAGAAGGCTCTGAGCAATGTGTAGCTTAGAACTCAAATACATACAAACCTTTCAATCTCAGAAGGCTCTGAGCAATGTGTAGCTTAGATCTCAAATACATACAAACCTTTAAATCTCAGAAAGTTCTAAGTAATGTGTAGCTTATCATAGAGCTCAAGTACTAACACACATTTAGGTTATAATCAATTAAAATACTCTTTTAGTTCAAATATTAGGTAAATTGAATATTTAACATCTTTCAAATATTAGGTAAGTTCAAATATTAGGTAAATTGAATATTTAACATCTTTCAAATGAAAAATCTAAAATTCAAGATTAAACGCTAAGATTTATCGCCATAATTCTGTTTTCTCCGAAACGAATGTAGGCCTAGTTAAATGAGATTTGTACATCTTAAACGGATTTCTAAGATGTTATTTCAAACAGCCACGCTCTAAAATGAGTTAATTAAAATTAATTAACGCTGTTGAGAGTTTTAATCAAATTAATTAGATTTATTTATATCGTTTATTTGTTTAACACATCTAGGGTAATTTTATATTGCCCTCCCTGATCTTATTATAGCATTCTTTTAAGAATATGTTAAATAAATGCGATTCTGTTAAAATTTAAACAAACATTTTAACCAGAATATCAGAAGCAGAAATGCAAATACTATGCGGACTTGTGTGGCCTAGTTGGTAAGACATGTAACTTTCACCCGAGGGCATGGGTTCGATTTCTGATTGAACCAAAAAATAAAATGAAAAAAAGGGTTCCAATCTATTTTTCTGGTAACAACACTCATACGTGCCGAATACGTGTGCGAGTGTTGTTGCCGAACCACAAGTTTTATGCCTACTCCAGTGGTCTTAAACCCGTAGATTTGATTAATACGGCATAAAATAATATTGTCACCTAACTACGTTCTTTAGTACGTCTGATTTATTGATGCAGATATTTTGCAGAGCACCATACGACAAAGTAGAAGTTGGCTTCTTATTGTTAGTATAATTCATGATTTTTAAATCGTAATTTCAGATTTAGTTTCATTGAATGAAGTTATTTTATTTTTTATCATGACTTATATTTATGTGTATGTGTATACACGTAAAATAAGAGTAGTCGTTGAAGCTGTTTGAGTAGGTGTATGGAATTCCCAAAATATGTGTGTCTGGAAAGTATACCAGGGAAACAACTAGATGGGATATATATGTAGTAACAGAGGCCTCAAATTTTTAACTATTGTGTGTGAGCAGAGGCTTTCTTCCATTGATAATTGGGGAGAAAAGTTAAATAAGGTCATAATTGTGTTACAAAACGGTGTAATAATTAATTTCGTTGGTAACCCTTAATTTATTTGAATAAGTGGTTAGGCCTGTAGACGATCATGACCGAGAGACAACATTGTCTTTGACCCAAAAAAGCGAACATTTGGTTTTACACCTATGTTATATAGTGCGTGTATACACGTTTAAAAAACTAGATAAAAACACAGGTAATTTCAAGTTCAAATTAAATTTACATATATCTGGGTTTATCACCTTTCATTTGTCGTGCCCCCAGTAAACAAGGCTTTTGCCTGTATTTTACTGAGGACATACAAATATTAAAAAAGGTTGTTGCTTTTTACCGATTGTTGATTTACGAGTACATATTATTTAATACTTCTGTCACAAATCCTCATCAACTTGATAAGTAATTTTTATTACAAAACATTTGATATTTTATAACAAAATAAAGCTATACAAGTCACTGTCTTTTATTTACACTATTTATTTAAAATTTTATTTTACAGTGGGGTTTATTGCACCAGCTTTGTTCACGATTCTTCCCCATTTGCCCCTACATTAAGCTGAGTGAAGTGCTGACATCAAAGACGATCCTGTGTGTAGTCTTGATCGATTGATCTATCCTGACACTAATATCTTTATCTAGTTATAATATATTTTAACAAATAAGAAAACGTCAGTTAATAGCATGATGATTTATGCAAATGCACCCAATGCCACTTTCAAGATAAACAGCATCGTGAATGTAAACGTAAATGGCTGGTTACTTTGTCTTCTATCAAGAAGATATGAATATTCTCACTATGGTTGAGGTAAGCTGATTGCCAAATAGGGAAATTGAAAAGTGTTGTAAACTGAAATGGTGCACAGTGTCATTTCAGACATCATTCCAAATGTAGGTTGAATGGAATATTATGTTTTCAACTAAATTATGTTATTCTTTAATTTATATAGTTTTGCTTGATAATTCTGGGCATTTTTTGCTATATAGTATTTTTTTCCAAATATCTACCTTATTTTTGCTCATCATTTTTAATCTACAATAACTTTACGGTGAATATTGGAACTTACACGCTGTTTTTTATCATCATTTTAGTAAATCTTGGCATCGTTTGGTTCGAGCATATGTCTTTTGGTGTCCCAATGATTTAAAATAAATCTATGTATTTGATAAAAAAATCATTTATAGGCAACAAGCTAAAAAATAGTCGGTTATGCTGACTTAACTTTAAAATGTCAATTATGCTGGCTTAACTTAAAATAGTCGGTTATTCTGGCTTAACTTAAAATTATTTTTATTCTAAATAATTAGTTAATGATAATTTAAAAGGGATTTTAATCTCCATTACTTTGAAATATTGTTAATCAACATGTACATTAATTATGTCCATAAGAATGTAAAGAAAATACAAAATTGAGACTTTCAATAGGTATAATTATAATTATTTATTTTATTTATTTATTTATTTTACAAATGACAAGACATATACATAATTTGCGAAAAAAACCACAAGTAATTTAATTTGGAAACACAATTTTAATGGATCTGGGTTTGAACCTTTTATTTGTTGTGTCCCCAGTAAACCAGGCTTTTACCTGTATCTCACTGAGGACATAATAATAAAAGGAAAATGTATATAACGTCGTTAAGAGAGCAAACTTTTCTCAAGAACGCTCCAACTCGGGACTCGAACCCACTATTGACAGATATAAGTTGAAAAATAAATATATAAGCTGAATGTAAGAATAGGAAGGTAGTGATTGCGGCCATAAGATTATTTTTATTAAACAAACTGTACTTACATGGAGATGTTGAGGAATATGGAGAGCAGGAATTCGTTGTAGATGGCCATGGAGATGAAACGGCTTTCGTTGAACTCAGACGGGGCTTTGCGCACTACGATGCACAGTCGGATGCCCCAGATCAAGAATATGACCTCCACTGAAACAATAAAAACAAACTCTTGTTAATAATAATCGCTATTTATTTTACGGCAGAGAATAAGGTAAAGGGAACACTTAATGTTATATACAACAATCGTACAATACCAACAGTAGAAAAAATTACAATACATAAAAGTGTGTTGGTGCCCATCTTGATGTATGGAAGGAAAATTTGTACTTAGAGGAAGAGAGATAAGAGTAGGATTAATGCTGTAGAGATGCGTGCCTTCAAGAAAGTTTGTGGAGTGACGATGTTTGAAATAAAACGGAATGAAGACATTCGAAATAGATGCATGGATAAAATGAATGTTTTAAGTATGTAAGATGAAAAAAGGAGCGTAAACATGGTTTGGATGTGTAGAGCGAACTAATGATAAAATAATGACTAAGCAAGTATAAAAGTCAGAAGTGCAAGGTGTGCGTGGAAAAGGTAGATCGAGGAAAACGTGTCTAGACCAAATTAACTTGATTTTGAAAGAAGGTGAAGTAAGGAGTATGACTAAAAGAAGATTATTTATGACGTAATATAACAATGTGGATAAGACAAAGGTTGTATGCTTGGATAGAACAGTTTGGATATATATTCTCTCTCTTTCTTTCCCACAAGGAACACGGCGTAATGATGTGTATGCATTTTATGTATTTCACAAAGAAATGGTTCCCCACCCCTGTTTTAAACTTTATTATTTCCTGTCAATAGTCTAAAAATATTTATTTATTTAACACTTTTATTGGAAATATAATCTGGCGACCTTATTGCTAGGCGGAAATCTCTTTCAACCAACTAGACAAAAGTAAATGAAGCAAGTGACATAGTCGCAAAAAAACATTCAAATGACTATCCATCCCCACAAAATTCATGAACACATACGTTAGCATAAGCCTACAAACCCCTCAAAGACGGACAAGCACATGAACATTCTTTTTTATATAAAGTGAGATATCATCAACCAAAGGAAAATGAAAAGATGGTGGAGAGGAATGAAAAAGAAATCGGGAATGAAACACGTTATTTTACTGACTAGAAAAAAAAGTTTTTTTATTCGTTTCTTGAAGCATGCCAAGGACGGAGCGAGTTTAACATTAGTTTGCAACTGATTCCAGAGTCTTACTGTATGGACATTATAGGACGACGTTAAAAAAAGAAGAGAGGTGAACCGGAAAGGCCAATAAACAATCTCCGTTTGAACGTAGAGCAAGTCCACAATCGGAAAGACGATGAAATTTTCTTGGGTTAAGAGGGTGGGGGGTGGCGGGACAGTTAAGGATATTATACAATAGATACAGTGTGTGAATTTGGTGTCTATTTATAATAAAAACATGCGTTTGATTTTTGCACTTGGCGACATTCACTTACTGATTTGATAACACTATAACTTCTTGCGTGAAATGTTTATGTTATTTATTTTATTGTTTCGAGTTAAGTGAAGTACTCAAATAAAATTTTATTCCCAAAAATCGGTATGCGAATTAAGATGCTATAGAGATATCGTATCTACTTGTTCATAAACCACTTGGCAAACTACCAACCGCCATTCGAAACTGACGATAATCTCTTTTGGGCAAAGAGGTTCTTATTTAGTTATCTTACTTCCGAACACAACATCTATGATATGACCAAATCAAATGGATACATTTAATTAATACTCGTAGATCTTTATTAATCATTGCAGAATTCTTGAGGTGATCGTTATGATCGAGAGATGGCGTTCTAAAGATTTTGTAAAAAAATAACTTTTTTTCCTTTATTTAGACACTTTATTGTAAATCATACAAATTGCAAGTTTACCTATTGTCATATGATAATATCTTCCAACTAATTAGACAAGAGTTACGCTGATTGGTATTAACTTTTTGATGAAGGCTACAACGTTATTTCCAAAAAAGGATAAAAAACTTAAATACACTTAAAAATATGAAGAAAAAAAAACACCTGTTGAACGCAAAATTTGCAAATGCCATTAAACACATGAAAAGGAGAATAAAAATAGAAAAGACAATAAAATATTGTAGATATTATGAAGAAACATATTTTGTAACTGAAGAGAGATTATATATTTTTTAAGTCGCTATCTGAAGGAGGCTAAGGAAGATGGGGGACTTACGGTAGCTGGTAATCGGTTCTAGAGTCTGACGGCATAGACAATAAAAGACGACGTGATGTTGAGATCGTGATGAAGGAGATCCGATGAACTGGAAATGCCAAAAGGTAATTCTGCTTGAGCCTAGCGCAAGCCCTTGATTAAAAAGGTGCTAAACATTTTCGGAGAGATATTTACCGTACTTAGTCAAAATATATGTGTATATAAATATAATAAATAATCATTTTAATGTAATAGCATACCTTTAATACATGATTATGAGAAGTTGAAAACAACATCTGATATTTTGAAAATTTTCAAGTTCCTTTTTGATTTAAAATTAAAAAAAATACTTTTTAGCTTTTTTTATAAATATTCATATTATTTGTCCTTTATTTTACTGTCTAACACTCGTCGTATACAGTACAACTTGGCGGGTTAATTGCCACGTGGCAATCTTTTATCTTATCAACCAGAAATATTTTAAAGAGACCTTAAGTGAAAACCAGGTGGAAAACACTTTTAAAATAAATTATATTCCATCAAAAATCGAGCTTGTGACCTCTCAGGTTGGAAGGCACACTAACATCTTGCATTTTTTTTGTATAATTTTAGTGTTTCTAAAGATTCGTTAACTGATATTTTCATTCGTTTCTATAGATTCCTTAACAGATATTTCCACTCGTTTCTACAGTTTCCTTAACTGATATTTTCAATCGTTTCTATAGATTCCTTAACTGACATTTTCACTCGTTTCTATAGATTCCTTAACTGATATTTTCACTCGTTTCTATTCATTCCTTAACTGATATTTTCACTAGTTTCTATAGATTCCTTAACTGATATTTTCACTCGTTTCTATAGATTGCTTAACAGATATTTTCATTCGTGTCTATAGATTCCTTAACTGATATTGTCACTCGTGTCTATAGATTCCTTAACTGATATTTTCACTCGTTTCTATAGATTTTTTAACCGATATTTTCATACCATTATTTTGTTTTCTAATCGTACAACTTGTAGTCTCGTTAAGATTGTTAATCTGAGAAACATTATATCTTTCATATATTTATTTTTTCTTCTTTATCTAAGTTTGGATATGTTTTTACTTAACTTTTAAAATTTATTGGGTTCTTGTCTTTTTGACAAAAAAAATATTTAATTTACCTCTTGAAGATATATTGTGTATCTACAATACACAACACAAGCTGATATAACACAATATAATGCATTAGGTCAAATAATAAACCAAATCAGATAACCCCGTGTTCATGTGATTTTGAAAACTAAAACCATAAATATGAAACAAAATAATATAATGTTGCCAGTAGTCAAAAATAAAAATATTCATTTATACGACAAATTATTACTTTATATTCACTATACATATTACTTACTATATTGGTGAGTAAGAAGTATTTAAAATTTCAAACAGAATTAAACGCGGTAAAGTGTATTGGCGTTAATAGAAACAGCGTAAATGGAAGGAATATTGTATGTCTTTGAATTAATATTGGGGAGGCACGGCGCATTGAAAATTTTCTTAAAAAACTGATATTTGTTTGCATGAATAAACGGGTAATGTTTTTTTCCCGGAAAAAATAGCACATTACGTTTCTTAATAAAATGCAAATATTCTTACGAAAAATCTTACAATATCACAAAGTCCAATATTTTTCTGAAAATATTCCTAAAAAACCTAGATTATTGGTTGTAAAATATCAACAGCGGCAGTGTCGCATTTGAATAAAATATTTTTTTCTACTCATCAAGGTAAAACATTGTAATAATATTTCTAAAAAAAAAAAAGGATAAAATGATCCACAAAACATTTTTTTCTTCTATTTGTTAATGCCGAAGATTTTATGAGCAATATCACATTTCAATTTCAAAAAAATGTGTTTAAATTTTAATTCAATCTCCATGTTGAGTTGATACGATGACCGTATATTAACTCAGAGGTTGCGGGTTTGATTTCGCAAAAACTTTTTGTTGCGCAAAAAAGTTCCAGTCTGGTTTTCATTTCGGATTCATCCAAAACCTTCTTATTGGCTAGATAACCCTCCAGGTTGTAATGCTTACAATAAAAATAAAATAAAATTCAAAATCATAAAAAATGTCGTTATATTTCCTTAAATATCTTAAAACGAGTAGAATGTTGTTTAGACCCATTTACCTATTTACATTAATAAAGTTAAACTTTCCAGGCTAATTCCCTTATGCGGATGTCTTGTGGTACATTTTTGTTTTTTTCGGTCATCTTTAGAAACTATACCAAAAACGCCAGAGAAAGATAAGCCTTCAATGAAAAGGATATGGAGATCACTAAATAACTCGATTTATGAAAAAATGTCTTTCATTAATTTCAGGCATTCTAAATAAAAACAAAATTCAGCATATCATTTATTTCATAATGTGTCAAGTAGTTTCAAAGCTTACAGATTTACATATTTTTAAACTAAAGAGATTACATATTTTTGTTTTACTTATGAATAATTCTTATAGGGGTGTTTTCTTTATATGTAGGCTTAAATATAAAGTGAGACTTAGCTTTGATATTTTTCTTCATCTTTATAGTTTTTCAAAAATATTAAAAAAAAAGTCTTCGTTGTAACATGTTTCATATTCATAATATTTCTTCAGAATATTGTATCTCATTCCTACCTTATCTCTCACTCCCGGAATGTTAAGCTTCTGTAGATAAATAATATCATAATTTAGCATGAGTGAAAGAAAATATATCTTTAGCCCTAAAGGAGACGCCCCCAGATAGTGAATTAGTTGACGCAATATGAAATAAACGTTAGAGAAATACAATGTATTAAATGGAATAAAACGATCAACGAGTATCACAAAGTGAGGTTATTTATTACTTTCATGAAAAAAATATATATAATATTATTGTAGTTGAAATGTTATCGAACCTTAAAAAAATAAAGAATATTTCTATGAAGAATAAATAGAGATGGCGTATAGCGATGTAGTATATGAAAAAAAGTTTATAAATAAATAAATATAGGTCTATTAAATGGCAACAAAGTGTGTACATATTTAAATACACTCCAAAATTACATATATATTTGTATATTTCAAGATAAATAGCACAAAATACATTTAAAAGAAAAGGTATCAAAAGATCTGGACTCATTTAATAACGGCCAAGACACCCCACCAATATAAGGCAAGCCGGTCGTGAGGACACCAGATGTTTTTCAGCCTACACCCTATGGGCACTGAAGCACATATACTTGAATCAGACGGTATCAGACATTGCCAAAATGATGGTGTACAACAGTATTTTAGAACTAACTTTGATATGGGAGTAAAACGTGGAAATATACTGAAAACAGTTGAATAAATGCTGTAGAAATGCGTGCACTTAGAAGAATATATAGTGTGACAATGTATGACAGATTGCGGAATGAAATGACAAAGGATGAATGTAAACTTAAGGTAGATGCATTGAACAGGATGAAGAATAGCACTCTAAGAATGTTTGGGCAATTGAATGAAGAAAGACCTACAAAAAAATATACGAATACATTATAAATCTGAGAGGAAAGCGTGGGAGAGGAATACCAAGGAAAGTAATGTTAGATCAAGTGTGTTGTATGTTGAAAGAAGGAAATGTTAAAGGCCAGAGATATTGTAAGCGCTGTATGAAAGGGTATATGAATGTGGAAGAGGTGATAGATTTGTGTCGCGATAGGAAAGTCTGGCGCTCTTTCCATTTTGTAGACGGTGTGATGGTAAGTATATATCATATGTATAGAATATTTATACAACAAATTACTTCCCGCTTCACTAATCACAATAATCCCTGCTACACGTGTTTCTACTTTCTATCCCTTTTTCCCTATCGACTTTCCTCAGGCGAAATAATCTCGGTTTGTTATCAGATTGGTGTTATGTGACTTATGTGTGATCAATTGTTCCAAAAGAAAAATGTTTATGAGGAGTGAAACCTTTTGCATTTTTTTGTAATTTTTTTAAAATTTTGTTTATGGCTTTGTTAATATCTAATGTTTCTAAATTAATTATTTTATATAATTTTTGTGACATATAGGATTTTAACTTTACTTTCTTTGAAGGTATGACTTACTTCCATAATATGGGCTGTAAATTCTGATAATTTTTTTTGTTCCAGTGCCAATGTTTTTTTGCATTATTCTAATACATGTATTTTTACAAGTGCATTCTATTTCATACGTTCGAATGTAGTGCATCACCCTTGTTTTTAGAGCTAAAAACCTTTTTGCCAAAACTATTGTTGGTGTAATCATAAAGGTCTTATTTTTCCTGGAAGTAAGTGTGAGACAATGAATGTTATTCTATCAAATTGTAAAATTTTCATCCAACCTCTCCATCATATATTAAAACATATTATTACAGTGTATTTATTAAGTATATGAAATTTAAGATAAACGTTTTCATATGTATCTTACAGGCAACAAATGTAATACATATAGTTTTATTATTATCAATATCAACAGATGTGATGGAATGCATCAAAAGCAAAAAAAGGGTAAAAAAAGAGGTACAAGCATGGACTTAAGTACAATCTCAAACTGCGTGGCATGCAAAGCCGAAGCTAGGTTATAGCGGTACAGGAGCGCGATCAGTGAACACGCACTTTTTGAGACTGAGACATCACTCTGAAAAGAAAAAGCGCATGAAACGAGAAGAGCGCTTAGCACTGAACCGTTGAATGCCACCTGGAAAAGTGTGTACATACTGTAGGAAGGTGTGCGTATTCAGTGTCGTACTTTTGAGCTATCTTAGAGTACATAAAAAAGAGGGTGTAATGTAGTATTCTGCGAGGGATTGCCTAAGTAAGAAATAAAAGTTAAGTTTGAACTGGTGTTTTACAAATGGAAGTTAGTATATCTATCGACCAGACCATCACCGCCGACTACACTGTCGACTAGATTATAATATCGATCAGATTATTATCACCCACTTTGCTCTCTTAGATGTTCATACAGATGTTTGGATTCTTACGAACTAATAATAATACAGAATCTCGACACAGTTGCTGATAGTCCGTGTTGAAAAAAAACCCAAATCTCTTTGTCTTTTAAATAAGTATAAATTCCAAACAAATTAAACATATTGATTTATATAAGTGAAAAAAAATATATAAAATTTCAAAAGCTTAATTCATTTTCCATACAATGAGAATTTTTCAAAATATTTGAATAAAAGTCCTGAAATATATATAATCGGATAAAAAAATATGTTTAATTTATAAGTTAAGTCAGCTTAAATAATCTTTAAAGCATTTCAGTGAAAAAAAAAACGACTTTTGATAAATTTTCTAAAATATATAAAACCTTGGAGAGTAACAGAAATTCGCGAAATCAAAATGAAAATTATATGATAAAACCAAAATAACATAATCCTGAAAACACAATAGAATCAAGTTTCATGAAGGAATTTCAACCGTTTAAATATTTGTAAAGATTTTTTCCAGTTTATGAAACATTTTAAGGTAGTTTAATTGACGTATACAGAATTCTTAAATTTATTAGAATAAGATTCATGGAATACGTGTATACTTTGATACAAAATATTTTATTCAACTTTTATAGAATTTTTAGATTTTTTGTCAAGTAAATATTCAATGATGGGCGTGAAGTAAATTTACATTATTTTATTAATTAACTTGTATGGCCTTAAACATTGTTTTACACTTTCGCGAAATATGGAACAATCTGGGCGGCTTATTGCCTTATGGCTATTTCTTCTTTTTGACATACATTTTGGATCTGTTATGTTGCGAAAATCATTCGTAGGAGGTAGTGCATAAAGTTCCTTGGCATCTTTTAGGCGAACTTCTTGACATGCGATGCCCTGCTCCTTGCCTTGGATCTCGTGTGCCGCAATAGATAAAATTATTAGTCTCTGTCCATTTTATTCACATGGTCACGCTAGAATCGCCTACTCTTTCTACTCCATCTGACAATATCCTCTGTATTGCAGGTCAGTCGGGTATGAGATGTTCTGATCCTTTTCTATTTTTTTCAATCAATCAAAGATATGTTAAAAGGAAGAAACCCTTTTTTGCGTTAAATCAAGTTAAACTTTCTATCAGGCTACGCAACTGAAATCGTCCAATTCAGGGGTGGCCACCATTTTAGGGTCAAATGTCAAAACAGTTATTGGATAAATGCTAACGGGCCGTACTTGTATTTTTTAATTAATAGGTATTGTATATCACAATATGAATGCCTGAACACGAGGTAACATGCCCCAATTTCTCTTAATTTACATATCGTTGTTTTGTAATTTTTCGTGATCCTATTACTATCGTCCTATGAGCACTGTGTCAAGTAACATATATCCTTGACTTGCTAATTGCCTGCTACAAAGCGCCACTAAAGGATATTTTAGATTTACTACATCTTACCAGGAAAACAAAAGGTTAAAAATTGTGAGACTACAGGAAATTAAACCCGGGACCTTTGGTTCATGACTCAAAATTCTTAACCACTGAATCATGAGGGTTGACTAGTTCTCACATTGATTTTTTTATTGAATCTAAATACAATTCACATAATATGAGTATCATATTTCATAAGTATCTAAATAAATAAATAAATAATATTTTGGATACCTATGAGTCGTTTTACACGTAAAAACTAAATATAAGAGTATATTGTAAGTTCTTTTTAATTTTTGTATACATGTACGAGTAGTATCACTTTGGGTTACATTTAAGTAATATTTTGATATAAATATTCTTCTTCGTATCGGAAATCTAGGGTGTCGTTATTATTAAAAACTGTATGTTAATGTATTATATTATTAAAAACTGTATGTTAATGTATTATATTATTAAAAACTGTATGTTAATGTATTATATTATATTATTAAAAACTATATGTAACTGAGTTGCATGGCCGCGCGGTACTTCTGTGCAGCACTTTCGTGGAGAAGGTCATCGGTTCGAACCCGGCGCTGTGCTACTCCCCTCGAACGACACAGTAACTTTTTCCACCTAATGTTCGAGGGTATAAGGATACCTATGACTTCGGTCATGTCTATTCTTAAAAAAAATTCCTTTTCCTTCATGATTTATTAAAAAAAAAATAGCTTGTATACCGCACAAAATATCCTAGTGGGCCGCGGGTTGGCCATGCGTGGTCTAATTAGTGAAACGAGTGTTTCTCAAACTGTTTGGACTACCGCCCCTTTTAGAGCATATATTTCATTGGTGCTCCCACTTCCAAAGGCAGTCGAAATAAAAATAATCATACATTGAAAAATAAATTGAAATACAAAATTCTTATAAATTTAAATATTTATTTTATGAATAAAAATATAAAGGTAGCTACAAAATAATTTAGTAATTAACTAATCCACATACGAAAAAAAAATTTAATAAATTTTAATTTTCTTTATGTTAATAAATACGAATATATTTTGAGTTCTTTCTTCTATGATGTTTATCATAGTTTTATTAATCGCCCCTCACAACGAAGGCATATCAATGTGAAATATTGACTTGATGTGATTAGACAATTTTTTCACACCCAGCTTTAAATTAGTTCGTCGCCTCCTTAAATTACTTCATTTTAGGGAATAACCCTTATTGTGAGAAGCCTATTTCGATACTCCTACGCACAGCTTCGCTTTCCAACTGAACGAGCACCAAGCGACTCAGCAGGATCTACATGTCTGTGATTTCATCGGGAGGCAGTGCGCATCTAGGATCGGGCTGTTTTTTCACAGTAGATCAAATGATTGACGTGAAAGGGCAGCTCAAGATCAGACAAGGTATGGTGAGGGGACCATCGACTACGAGGTTCAGCAACGATGGAGACGACTCATTGTTTTTTATTTCAAAATTAATTTATTTTTATTTAGTTGTGATTAAACTATTTAAGTATATTCAATTTTAGGTCAGAAAACGGATAATAATTGTAAGAAGTGTCTATTTGTATTCTTTACCCCTTTTCACCAGCCAAGAACCCCCCCGCTGCCTTCTTACCATCAGCACCCCCTGTAAGACTTATACTACACCCTAGGCGGCGGTAGCACTCACTTTGCGAATCACTGGGTTGCCATTGCCTGAGATAAATCATAATTTAAGGATGGTGTGTTCTTATTTTTAATTTTTTTTTTTTTAAATTTTTACAATTATATAGGTGAACCACTCTGCTGCCTAACTTAGGCGTATCCTCGTCTGAAACAGATAGTTTACATTAAAACATTCTAAACAAAACAAAAATTCAAAAAAATTTATAAAATATAAAAAATATCATTATTATTAAATAAATTATTAATGTAAATAATAAGTATATAAAACCACCACAATTTATATTATGTAAAAAATACTATTTTAATTAGAATATTTCTATTTTTTAGATGAACATTTATTTTATATTATTTATAATATAATTAACGCATCAACACTGCGGATATTCAAATATTTGTAATTTGTTTAGTATAAAGTAGAATAAACAATGTTTTACTAAAGCACTCACTTATTGGTATTTGTAATTTGTTTAGTATAAAGTAGAATAAACAATGTTTTACTAAAGCACTCACTTATTGGTATTTGTAATTTGTTTAGTATAAAGTGGAATAAACAGTGTTTTACTAAAGCACTCACTTATTGGTATTTGTAATTTGTTTAGTATAAAGTGGAATAAACAATGTTTTACTAAAGCACTCACTAATTGGTATTTGTAATTTGTTTAGTATAAAGTGGAATAAACAGTGTTTTACTAAAGCACTCACTTATTGTTATTTGTAATTGGTTTAGTATAAAGTGGAATAAACAGTGTTTTACTAAAGCACTCACTTATTGGTATTTGTAATTTGTTTAGTATAAAGTAGAATAAACAATGTTTTACTAAAGCACTCACTGATTGGTATTTGTAATTTGTTTAGTATAAAGTAGAATAAACAATGTTTTACTAAAGCACTCACTTATTGGTATTTGTAATTTGTTTAGTATAAAGTGGAATAAACAGTGTTTTACTAAAGCACTCACTTATTGGTATTTGTAATTTGTTTAGTATAAAGTAGAATAAACAATGTTTTACTAAAGCACTCACTTATTGGTATTTGTAATTTGTTTAGTATAAAGTGGAATAAACAGTGTTTTACTAAAGCACTCACTTATTGGTATTTGTAATTTGTTTAGTATAAAGTAGAATAAACAATGTTTTACTAAAGCACTCACTTATTGGTATTTGTAATTTGTTTAGTATAAAGTGGAATAAACAGTGTTTTACTAAAGCACTCACTTATTGGTATTTGTAATTTGTTTAGTATAAAGTGGAATAAACAGTGTTTTACTAAAGCACTCACTTATTGGTATTTGTAATTTGTTTAGTATAAAGTGGAATAAACAATGTTTTACTAAAGCACTCACTTATTGGTATTTGTAATTTGTTTAGTATAAAGTGGAATAAACAGTGTTTTACTAAAGCACTCACTTATTGTTATTTGTAATTGGTTTAGTATAAAGTGGAATAAACAGTGTTTTACTAAAGCACTCACTTATTGGTATTTGTAATTTGTTTAGTATAAAGTAGAATAAACAATGTTTTACTAAAGCACTCACTGATTGGTATTTGTAATTTGTTTAGTATAAAGTAGAATAAACAATGTTTTACTAAAGCACTCACTTAATAGTATTTGTAATTTGTTTAGTATAAAGTGGAATAAACAGTGTTTTACTAAAGCACTCACTTATTGGTATTTGTAATTTGTTTAGTATAAAGTAGAATAAACAATGTTTTACTAAAGCACTCACTTATTGGTATTTGTAATTTGTTTAGTATAAAGTGGAATAAACAGTGTTTTACTAAAGCACTCACTTATTGGTATTTGTAATTTGTTTAGTATAAAGTAGAATAAACAATATTTTACTAAAGCACTCACTTATTGGTATTTGTAATTTGTTTAGTATAAAGTGGAATAAACAGTGTTTTACTAAAGCACTCACTTATTGGTATTTGTAATTTGTTTAGTATAAAGTGGAATAAACAGTGTTTTACTAAAGCACTCACTTATTGGTATTTGTAATTTGTTTAGTATAAAGTGGAATAAACAGTGTTTTACTAAAGCACTCACTTATTGTTATTTGTAATTGGTTTAGTATAAAGTGGAATAAACAGTGTTTTACTAAAGCACTCACTTATTGGTATTTGTAATTTGTTTAGTATAAAGTAGAATAAACAATGTTTTACTAAAGCACTCACTTATTGGTATTTGTAATTTGTTTAGTATAAAGTGGAATAAACAGTGTTTTACTAAAGCACTCACTTATTGGTATTTGTAATTTGTTTAGTATAAAGTGGAATAAACAGTGTTTTACTAAAGCACTCACTTATTGGTATTTGTAATTTGTTTAGTATAAAGTAGAATAAACAATGTTTTACTAAAGCACTCACTTATTGGTATTTGTAATTTGTTTAGTATAAAGTAGAATAAACAATGTTTTACTAAAGCACTCACTTATTGGTATTTGTAATTTGTTTAGTATAAAGTGGAATAAACAGTGTTTTACTAAAGCACTCACTTATTGGTATTTGTAATTTGTTTAGTATAAAGTGGAATAAACAGTGTTTTACTAAAGCACTCACTTATTGGTATTTGTAATTTGTTTAGTATAAAGTGGAATAAACAATGTTTTACTAAAGCACTCACTTATTGGTATTTGTAATTTGTTTAGTATAAAGTGGAATAAACAGTGTTTTACTAAAGCACTCACTTATTGTTATTTGTAATTTGTTTAGTATAAAGTGGAATAAACAGTGTTTTACTAAAGCACTCACTTATTGGTATTTGTAATTAGTTTAGTATAAAGTAGAATAAACAATGTTTTACTAAAGCACTCACTTATTGGTATTTGTAATTTGTTTAGTATAAAGTAGAATAAACAATGTTTTACTAAAGCACTCACTTATTGGTATTTGTAATTTGTTTAGTATAAAGTGGAATAAACAGTGTTTTACTAAAGCACTCACTTATTGGTATTTGTAATTTGTTTAGTATAAAGTGGAATAAACAGTGTTTTACTAAAGCACTCACTTATTGGTATTTGTAATTTGTTTAGTATAAAGTGGAATAAACAGTGTTTTACTAAAGCACTCACTTATTGGTATTTGTAATTTGTTTAGTATAAAGTGGAATAAACAATGTTTTACTAAAGCACTCACTTATTGGTATTTGTAATTTGTTTAGTATAAAGTGGAATAAACAGTGTTTTACTAAAGCACTCACTTATTGGTATTTGTAATTTGTTTAGTATAAAGTGGAATAAACAGTGTTTTACTAAAGCACTCACTTATTGGTATTTGTAATTTGTTTAGTATAAAGTGGAATAAACAGTGTTTTACTAAAGCACTCACTTATTGGTATTTGTAATTTGTTTAGTATAAAGTGGAATAAACAATGTTTTACTAAAGCACTCACTTATTGGTATTTGTAATTTGTTTAGTATAAAGTGGAATAAACAGTGTTTTACTAAAGCACTCACTTATTGGTATTTGTAATTTGTTTAGTATAAAGTGGAATAAACAGTGTTTTACTAAAGCACTCACTTATTGGTATTTGTAATTTGTTTAGTATAAAGTGGAATAAACAGTGTTTTACTAAAGCACTCACTTATTGGTATTTGTAATTTGTTTAGTATAAAGTGGAATAAACAGTGTTTTACTAAAGCACTCACTTATTGGTATTTGTAATTTGTTTAGTATAAAGTGGAATAAACAGTGTTTTACTAAAGCACTCACTTATTGGTATTTGTAATTTGTTTAGTATAAAGTGGAATAAACAGTGTTTTACTAAAGCACTCACTTATTGGTATTTGTAATTTGTTTAGTATAAAGTAGAATAAACAATGTTTTACTAAAGCACTCACTTATTGGTATTTGTAATTTGTTTAGTATAAAGTGGAATAAACAGTGTTTTACTAAAGCACTCACTTATTGGTATTTGTAATTTGTTTAGTATAAAGTGGAATAAACAGTGTTTTACTAAAGCACTCACTTATTGGTATTTGTAATTTGTTTAGTATAAAGTGGAATAAACAGTGTTTTACTAAAGCACTCATTTATTGGTATAAATACAAATAGTACATATCAACACACAAAAAAAAATTAGGGCAAAGGGAACTATACAAAAAAAGTTCTCCATTGCATGGTTTTTATTTAATTTTATTTTTCATCTTGTTTTGGCGTTATATCTTACTTAATCTGATATGAATTCTATCAGCCACTTTTTAATTCCAGTTTTATATTTATCATATATTTTAATATCACTCATGGCATTTGGTAATGCATTAAATAAAACCGAAGGCCGTTTGCATATATGCTATTTTTTTTAATTTTATGTTTCAATGAGATGAACAAGGGCACATTGAGAAAGTTTGAACGTGTGAAATGAAAAAGTCTGAAAAACTGTTCACATAATAGGCGAAAAGTGTGTGCCACGACAGGAAAGTCTGGCACTTTCTGCCTATCCCAACAGGGAAACGTAACGATAGTATGTATGTATAAAAAATAATTACTTGAGCTCAGAATCCTATCCTATAAAAATATAATGTTATATCCATTCTTCAATAAAGTTTTTACCCACAAAAAAATAAACTATTTATCATTTGAACTGAAGGCTTTCCTCTATAAAAACAATGTAAAGAATAAATATTTGAAATGAGAAAAGATTGCATTGGGACAAACAATAAACAAATCCCGGGATCAAATAAAACCGGCGTTGAATAAAATTGAAACATAGAAAATAGACGCAAGAAGAAGGGAGAAAAGCGACAGATATAAATCGCGAGAGCAACGGGATATTGCCCAAGACAGGCTGGAAATATCCTGGAATAGCTGGCTACCGAGATGGGTGGGCGAGAGACAACGTTCAGCACCAAATCTATTCCAGACAAACGTTTTGCGCGGTTAAGGATAAAAAATCGATTCCCTGGTAATGGATGGAGGAGATTTAGGAGGACGGAGAGAAGTAAAAAATTGCGACTAAATATAAAGATATCGGGAGAGTGCCCAAGTGAGGGAATCCTGCTGAAAAGAAGGGTTTTAACTGTAAAAAAACATCTTTTGGAAAATAGACAATAAATTTTTTTTTTCATGTGATGTAACCGTATTATATGTTATACATGTTTCTTTCCAGCTGCTTACCAAATTGACAAGATAGCAGAAATCATTCAATAATACAATTATTTACTACTGGGGTTCACAGAGAGAACATAGCGTCAGATTTTCCTATCATAACTCACATATTTCGCCTGTTCCAAATCCATACACCTTATAACGTCCCTATGCTTTCTCTTACTTCATTCAAAATATCATTCACTTGATCCAACTTCACTTTCCTTGGTTTCCTTTCCTCACTCTTCCACTCAAATTTGCACTGTACATTTATTTTATTAGTCTATCTTCTATCATACATTCCACGTGCCGAAACCATCTCAAGGAGCATTATCAAAATCTGCAAAGAAACCATTCCTTTTTTATTTATTGTTTAATATAATGTAAACGGAATAGTTAAAATAATAAAATTCAAATAGGAATTTTAAGTGCGCATGAATATAAAATCAACGCATTACAAAAAAAAACATTAATATGATTCATACACAAAAAAAAAACATCCGAAAGTACTACGTACATACACGTATTACACTTTCGTTGTACACAGTTCAACCTGGCGGGCTTATTATCATGTCGTAATATCATCCAAAGAACCAGAAAGATGTTAAAGATGCCATAAGTAAAAACGATACTGGAATTCTTAAAAAAAAATCAAGGGTTCCAACGGGAATCAACCCACTAGGCCACAGAGGTCGTCATACTACCTACATATCATTCAAGTATTTTTTGTAGTTACATAGGATTTTATCATAGATTGTTTTTTTTCCTGTTTTAATGTAAAAAAGTTTTATTCGCGTAAAAAAATAAAATAAGTCATAAAGTTCCTATAAATAATTTTGAACCTTTCACCTTTATCGTCAGAGTTTCATTCTGCCAAATTGATTTTCTCAGGCTTATTTCCTTAGTCAAAAAGGTTTTTGACACTTGTCTATGATAATATTACCAACGACGACTTACTGGTTGCATGTATTCTTCAGTAGTTTTAAAATCGAGAGGCTTTATTAATGACGAGAGATAACCTTCAAAAGATAAACTTCCATATTCTCAATTTATAAAAGTTTTCTCTTTTTATCCAACTTCTTCTAAATATATATATTTTTTTTAAATTTTAAAATATTGAAAAAATCCCCGGGGTTATTTTAACAAGTCTTAATAAACATGAAATCTATTTGATATTTGTCCAAACATCAGACATAGCGTTGCGTCTGGTGTGTATTTACACGCCAAGAAATTTTATAACGAGATATCTTATAAAAAAAACCAACAGGTAGTTTAAAGTGGACATAAAAATTATACGGATCTGGGTTTGTTGCCCTTCATTTGTAATGTTCCCCGTAAACTAGGTTTTTGCTTGTATCTTACTGAGAACATACAACATGGAAAAAAATAGTTTTTTTTCGATTGTTGTTAATACAATTTCTCGTTGCTAACTCGCATCAACTTGATAAACAGTGAGACTCAATGATATGTACGTATCACGTTAATCAAACCCCGCATACTTTGTCATTCCAGACAGATCAAAAAGTCCATCCCACAATGTTCCACACATAATCACCCAAAACACTTAAGGGTTCACATAATACCTTACTACAAGTCGTTCCTCCTGCAAGTCCAAGCAATCAAAATGTATAGGTAATACATTTGCCAGCTTACATTTTTGCAGTTACTGTAGCATTGAGAAGGCTTAAATAATGAACGGTGCTGCAGCCTTCACTCTGAGGGTATTTTCACAAATGATTTAATAATGTGTTTTGACATTGCTATGAGGATAAAAGCAACAACTAAAATATTTTTAACTTGTTCAAAAAAGCTGTGAAAATTCGCGATCATAAAATATTGTACATTTATTATTGACTAGTGGTTTTTATATTCAACGTTCAGGCGTATTCTGATTATTTTTTCAAGTGACACTTGTGAATTACTGTAGTTTTTAGGAATTAAAAAAACAAGGCACTCATGAGATAAAATTTTATTACAAAAGATTAAATTTTATTACAATATACATGTTATCCATTTTATTATTACAATTAATAGTGACAAATAAGACGATCTTTTATTCCCTATTTCTAATGTTTGGTATATGATTTGTTTAATTATTGTAAGAACCTTTTATTTATAGAAACACTTTTGTTTGATGAATCGGGCAATTATTTACGCGATCGTGAATTAAAATTGTTTGAGGTGCCGTATTCATGAACTGAGCTGTTAAGAGCATCACCCCTACGCACAGAAGGACACTGTTTAATGATTTTTCTGATATCGATATCTTTGACATATCGGTGGATAAATTGAGGATTCAATTCCTCAATGAACTTTGTAGATGGAACTGAGTCACTTCCCAGGAAAGCATGAAGAACATTAATCCTGTTGTCATTATGATCTATTTAGACTTTTAATATTTTTTCATCACATGGGTTAAACATGTACCAAATATAAAACAAAATAAATACTCGTGTAAAAAATTGATCGAAATAAAATGTTCATTTATATTTTTCTGTGATTTTTTAAACCGAATAAGCTTTTTAAGAGTTAAAATAAGTTGTGAATAAAATTGTCATTATGATGAAAGTACGAAATGGTTCGTATAATTAACTGCTGTTGAGTTGTAAAAAAGAGAGCAAATTGTTGAAATAAATGTAAAACACTTTTTATTACACATATAACAAAATTGGTGTTTTCCCCTTGCGCGGGTCAATCTTTTTATATGACTCCTAAAACTTGTGTTTTTTCTATGCTGAATCAAAAGTGAAAAATGGTATATGTTTGTTGTACAATGAGCACTCGCACGTGGAATCAATTTAATGAATGAATTTTGGGTTATCGAAAATTCCATTCCGTATTTAGAGTTAAAAAAAAATATATAATGTTAAATTTTGAATTCGTAAACATTGTGGTTTGAATGTTAACGTTCTTACGCGTTGCTGGTTCGAATCCGAAAATACGCAATTAATCTAGGGGGATCTTAAAAAATGCGTTAAAAAAAGAGAAGAGTACTTTGAAATGGTTGACTCTTGTTTAATGAATGTGCGAGTAGTGGATGTAGTATGGCTAACAAATAATCAATATTCATTGTTTCAGACATATGTATGTCTAAAACGACGAGGAAATAAACGAAGAACAAAGAATATTAACTTTTATTTGATCATATATTTCGGTCATATTAATACATAGGCATTTATTCACATATAATAATTGAACACATAGAGTAATAAATATGCCATCTCGCTTTGAAACGTGTCACAGAGTGATTCATCAAATTAAGAGAAGTTAAGATATACAAATAAAAGGCTGTCGCCTGTCTCTTTAAAGTACATGCGAGAAAAGTGGCTTGACTTGCGTAGAACTGATATCTTTAATCTCATTCCATTATATCTCAACACTTCTTTTTACAATTCGATGATGTGTTTCAAAAGAAGGTAGGTGGATTTATGAAAGCCTTCCATAGCCTAGTTGATAAGACGTTTTTTTACTCACTTGGGATTTGCGGGTTCTAATAACATTGTTATCTAGATTTAAAAAAAAACAGTGTGATTCACACTAAAGGATTATACTATATGACAAATTTCTGGTTCGTTAAAAGAGATTATTGACACATGGCAATGAAGCTCGCTAGATTGTTCTATGTTCAACGAAAGTATAATACAACACAATCTATAAAAAAACAGAAATATGTAAAGAAATAGTTCCAAACTATTCGTCTTATTTTGTGTCTATAGTGAGTTAGTCGGAGTTTTTTTTTGTAAAATACTGTCTGATGGTTTACTTTTACGATAACGTATTTCAAATATTCACTTCGGGGATTGTAGAAAATTTACATGGATAAAACATTTTACGATGCCAGTATTTCAAAACACCTAAGTGAGGTCGCTCTCTCTTACACAAAAAATACTTTTCATATTCACACCAAAATGTATTGAATGTGAGATATTATGTATATATGTATAAATTTCATTTAAGATGCTAAAGATTTAACAATTTTAAAGTATATTTTTGGTTTCTCACTACCATACAAACTGTTTTATGCATTTCGGAAAAGTAAATTGAAAAAAAAAGTGGCGAAATTGACAGATATAAAGAATATATTTAATTTTATGAATATCATATTATTACATTTTTGTGCATAAATATTAAATATCACATCTTTCCATGTTGGAGTAGGCAGAAGACAGCACGCTGAACTTTCCTATCAGGGCATACTTTATTTGCCTCCCATATTCTTACATCTCAAATTCTTTCTTTCACATTCTTTCTTTCAAACTTTAATTCACTCGATCTAATCATACTTTTCCCAGTAGTTCTAAGCCACAATTTCTACTCACGCTTGCATTGTTAATTTGTTAAGTTATCCGTTCAACATGTCCATACCACTTCATCGTGCTGTTTTCTATCTTACTAAAGACATACATATTTAGCTAACGTCTATCCTTTATAATTATATTTCTTATTCTGTCATACATCGACCTACCAATTTACATATTATATTTATAAAATAAATATGTATGTAGTCTATTCTATTTTCAAAGCGCTATTTCATTAAGGAAGCCCAGAACCGTTTGATTATTAAAATCAGTGAATTCTTAACAAAAACAGCTAAATAGATGCTGACAGTCTACGTTCAGTATCCATATAAGGTAGTCCAAGAATAACGAAAACGTTTTTATTTATTAAAATAATCCTCTTCTATTTTATATGTGCTTCGGTGTTGGAGATATTTCGATGAGTGTGACTGGGAGACACATTGGCTTTGGCCCCATTCATTGAGCTTTCGAGTTTGTAAGTAAAAGAGTTTACAAATCTCCCATGGTACTTTTCACGAGTTAGCAATAATTCCGCATACTAAGAGATAACAATAACGTCGTTGACCTTTCAATTAGAGTAATCTCATTTTTAAGTACCGCTAGAAATAACATCCGAAACTTCCGATTGATGGAACGCAATTGTTTCGTGCGTTATTATCCACGGAGGATGCCAAAATATATATAAATATAAGATTCAAATCAAGACATAAGTTTTACAAAATTAGTAAACTGTTCATTCTATCAAGCAATACTGCCTTCTATGTGAGGACACACTACTGACTTCTATGTAATAATTCTAAAATCAATACAATTTTCCTAAGGATACGTATATTTTTGTAGAGTAACGCGCTAATATTTCATTACATATTACATTTAAAGTAAGATCTGACATCAAAGTAAGATCTTAAAATTTGTTTTATGCAAGAAACGAATGAAATTGAAATTGAAAGCAAGAAACGAAAAAACTAATGAAAAAAAATTGAAATGAAATACGTAATATTACTAACTAGAAACTAAGAGTTTTTTCAATTACTTTTAAAAAACATGCTTATGACGGAGCGAATATTACATTTATTCGGCGGAGCGAAACGATTTTTTTTGTGAATTGTTATCACAAATTTATATTTTCCTTAAAGAGATATTGACAACCTGCTTCGATAGTTATTTTCTTTCAAGTATATTAAAATGTAATAGTGTTAAGTACTATATCTTATTTAAATATCTCGATTGAGACACGGTAGATCTTATTTTTTATGGATGGAAAGCTAATATGAATGGAGAAGTTTCTTCGTATGTCAAGAAAATCTCGGATTTAAAAAAAAACATCAAATAATTTTGAAAAAAATACTACTGGTTTTCACTTTTTAGTATTATACGAGGCATATCCAGAAACTAAGTGTACTGAATTTTTGTAGGTTACAATTTTTTTTATTTAAACAAAAAAATTACGTGGTTACCGTAGTACATATTATATGTAAACTATTTTTCGACATAGTCGCCATTCCTCTCAATGCAGGTGGTGAAGTGGGGTATCAACTTTTTGATGCCTTCCTCGAAGTAGTTTCCCGCCAACCCCTCTGTCCACTTCTCCACCTCCTCCTTTACCTCCTCGTCGGTTGAAAACCTTTTTCCACCCATGTGCAGCTTTAGGGAGGTAAAGAGATAGTAATCTGAAGGTGCTAGGTCAGGGGAATGCGCGGGATGGTTCAGGACATCCCATTTAAACGAGGCGAGCAGTTCCTCCGTGGCGTTGGCCGTGTGTGGTCTTGCATTGTCGTGCAGCAGGCAGACTCCCTTTGTCAGCATGCCTCTCCTCTTGTTCTGAATCGCCCTCCGCAATTTTTTGAGGGTCTCACAGTATCTTGCAGAGTTGATGGTCTCCCATTGAGGCATATATTCAATTAAAATTATGCCTTGACAGTCCCAAAACACGGATGCCATGATTTTCTTGGCTGAAATTGTGGTTTTGAACTTTTTGGCGGAGGGTGAAGAGGTGTGATGCCACTGTTGAGACTGCCTTTTGGTTTCAGGCGTGTAGTGTGCAACCCTAGTTTCATCTCCAGTAACGATGGAGTGGAGAAATTCATCTCCATGGAGTTTGCAGCGCCTCAAAAACTCTTGCCTTTTTACAAAATTTCGCCCTTGGCGGGAGATTGGTTTGACATTTTTCACGAAACGTGTTATCGCGTCGACACTTCTCAACGTACTGACCTCGAACCGATTTCGTTGCGGAAAGGAAGGGTCAGGCTACACGGAAGTGTAGCCAACATGTCAAAAATAAAATCCATCCGGTCGTGAGAGCCTCAGTACACTTACTTTCTGGATACGCCTCGTATATGAATGAGATACGCTATTTAGACATTTTAAATGAAAAAAACATCTTGTGGCTTGGATCTTTCTTCCATATAAATGTCAAATTAACCCTTCACACGAACCGCCCCTTTACGAGAGGCACAGAGTTTTATATTTTGCATAATTCAAGAGAGTCAACAAGATTTTGCGGCATATTTTTTCAGCTGGCTACCCGGATGCAGGCTTTCAAATAGACCGAGTGCCATATGGTGGGGGAAACCCGGAAATAGAGCCAAATGTGCGGCCTTCTTAGAGGTATTATCATAAATGCTAACGGAGTTTTCAAGTGTAATTGAACTTTTAATGAAAGTTCATGCAATATTAATGTTTAGCCGATTTAATTTTAAAATACTTTGTGTTCTTATTCATAATTATTTATTCATCACTATCATCTAGTCTTATACGACTTCCGTGGCTTAATTGGTAACGCTTGACTTCACCAGGGAGTTTTGGGTTCGATTCTCAATGGTAACCGAAAAAAAAGCCCAGTCTGGTTAATTAGTTCGCCTGGTAAAAATATATGTGCGTGCGACGTGTGATGACCTTGTCAAGTGCGACAGTATTTACAACACGTGCATGAACGAACTGCGAGATCCGAATCTACTCCAACCCTGGTTCTAAGCCCGACGGGAACGAAAACAATATTGTCTCCTGGCTACGCTATTCGTCCGCGTTGCCAATTTGGGTATATTAAGGGGCATAATACGAATGAAATAATGAATTCAGTTCTAGAAATCATCTGATATTCTCTTGAAGATACTCGTAATATATTATTTTATGAATGAAAACAGTTGGATTTCGAAACTAGTGGAAAACATTGAAGATGTAACATAAGTGGTCCGTACAACATTTTATATACTCAGTTATATAAAATGTTACTCGACAGCGTCTTAACACTCATTATGCTGTCGTATAGCACATGATTGAATTTTGTGACTCCCATGATAGCCCTTGACGACTCCCCTCCATCCATCGCTGCACTGCGCAGTTCGAAGAGCGATTGTTAAGCGTAGCCTTATTGCGTCTATCACTTGGTCAATCAAAAGCATTGAGACTCTTGCTATTGTTCGTTGTCTTTCTATATTTCTAATGATCACGGTTCTCTCCAAACTGTTTTCTTGACCACGAGCAATGTGCCCAAAAAATTGGACAATTGTTTGTAACATATGCCTATTGGCTATAATCTGTCTGTAACTTTAAGTTACAACATTCATCGATGTTATGATAAGGTAATTCGAAGTCTAGGCTTAACGTGGTAGAATGTCTAGTGCTGTATTACGGATTGTGCTGAATGGAGACGTTTTCTGTCATGACTACGATGCTAACGGAACAAAGAGGATGTTGCAGTAAAATCTTATTGAATATTGTTATATTGCTATCCTGACAAACCTTTCAATAGTTTCTGTTGCTAGTTGTGGTAAAAAAATACAACAAAAACGTGTTTTTAAAGTGATGCAACGCAATTGTTTTGTTGTTTTTTTTTTGCGGTTTTCACTCTATTTTATATGTGGTTGGCCAAACCCAAATTATTTACATTTTATACCAAAACCTGTTAAAAAACCTTTTAACGAATGATGAAACAACGCATTTAAGCCTCTCTAGAAAATTTCACGGTGCACGCGTTACGTTTTGTAATTGAAATGAAAACATTTTTAAATTAAGTTGGATATTAAAAGTAAAAATTTTCAAAAGAATAATATAATATATAATTGGTTTTTATCAAACACTGTTTATAACGGTATAACCCTACCGGTTTCAAGGCTTTCACCTCATCATCAGGGGAGCAAAAACATGACCAGTCTGGTTTGTGCTCCCCTGATGATGATGTGAAAGCTTTGAAACTGGTAGGATTATACCGTTATAAAAAGTGGAATAAAAAGTGTTTGATAAAAACAAATTACAATGTCTTTAAACCTCCACAATGTAAATGTCTTAACTATAAATAAAATATAATATAAATTTAACTGTTTAAGTATGAAGATAATAAATTCTGGTTTCAAACATACTATCAGATATCATTCCATCTGTGTTTATTTATTAGGGCATGTAAGCTACATTTATTGGGGCATGTAAGCTACATTTAATTTTTTAAAAATAAATAATATATTTAGGTTTTTATTAATATGTTTTGTCTAATTCTGAGAGATTGTTCATATGTTTATGAATTACAATAAATAGTCTTGATTGATGTTATTTTGGATTTAAATTTTTATTCCTTTAATGAATACGGTCTGCTTGTGAATTTTTTTACAGTTAGAAGTTTAATTATATTGTTTTCAAGACATCTAACAAAGCAATACCATAGCACATTAAACGCAAATTTAAGACGTGTATTTTTTTCCTCATAAATTAATTGATGTAATTCAGAGAATTCGAAATCAATTATTCTTTTTAATGAACAATTTTCAATCTTTATTTTTTACCTTTTGACAAATAAGTACGACTTAAGTCACACTATTAAAAAATATTTAATATGAATCGATTTTGAGAATTGAAAATTAATGATTCTTTTGTAATGAGCAATTATCAAATTTCATGTTTTACTTCTTGTGTAAAAAGTTCGGCTTAAGCTACAGTATTATAAAATATTTTTTACGACCCTGTCATAATTTAAATTCGATACCACTGGATAAAAATGTGAACATTTCAATGTGTATCACTGTAATTTGAGAAATTAAGAAAAGTAAAACTAACAAATAACATACAAAATACTTTTTCTGTGTCAATTTTTGAGATAAACTTGCTTATAATATCAAACTCAGTGGCCTAGTTGGTAAAATGCCTGCTTCCCAAATTTGGGGATTGCGGATTAGATTCCCGTTGGTATCAAATTTATTTAAAAAGGTTTTCAAGGTTTAATTTAAGGCCTCTTAAATACCTACTTGGTTGATTAGAAGATATTATCACATAGCAATAAGTCAGCCAAATTTTACTGTATAATGAAAGTGAAATACAATTCAAAATATTTGACAAAAAATTTAGACGATTAAATTTTTAATATAAAACTGTTGTTTAATTAAAATAAAGCGGTTTTTTTTAAATTTTTGATACATTATTTTTACAAAGTTAAACTATTCAAAAGTTGTAGCAAATTGTCCAATTTTTAGCTTTATTTCCTGTCATGCATTGAAAGTGCATTATGTTAAGTTTTTTTTTGTCAAATAATGAATAAAAAAACGAAACATTTTCATAGGTTTGATGGAAAGAATATATACTCGTATATAAAAAAACCAAAGAACTATAAACTTATCTAATAAATGAAACTTTCCATAAGTTGATGAATTGCTTGTTTAAATTTAACGAGTACAAGAATAACCTTTTCCTAAAGGACTCAAACGTAATAATTTCAATGAAATAATTTTGTTTAAAGCCCTAACAATCCCACGCGCTATAACAAGGATAAATGCTCGTTTTCTGTTAATGTCCTCTGAGGACGGAATCGCAAATGGCGCAGTCATTTTGATAAAATGAAATGATGTGGAAAATTTTCAGGAAAATAATTTTTCCAATAACACTGAATATCTTTTATACTTTTGCGAATAATCTGTTTCATCCTTTTATTAAAGGGAGAAACAATTTATTTTATGAACATTGCATTAATTTTTAATACTTAACTTATATTGCTTTTGATTTTTGTTTCTTGGGGTAGCCATTTTATTTATATTTTCTGCAATGCAACTATAAATTAACGTGGCGTGCTCCCGCGAATAAATATAACAACCTTTGAATAATTAATCTATTCTTTAATACGTAGGTTAACTTACAAAAACAAACAAGTTAATTTAATACACATAAAACCTACTTGATTTGATATGTATCAGAATTATTCTACAGGTACACGTTTTATTCACCCACGCAGAAACTTAACATATTTTTTTTAAAGAAATTTTGTTTTATCTTCCATAAACATTAGAAAGTTTAGTACACGCAAAGTTTACTAGATTTAAGTACTGATCAGTGTAATCCTATTGATTTTCTTTTGAAGTCAAACTTTCATTTGTCTCGTTTGTCTTTTGAGTGGCTTAATTTTTCTTACTGGGGCGAGATGCGCGAAAACGAAAGTATTTAATAAATTTCAAACAATTGTATTACATTTTCGTTGTATACAGAATAAACTGGTGGATTCATTGCTTTGTGGCAATCTATTCTGCCAAACAGAAATATGTTAAAGGCATTTAGTGAAAACTAGACAGTACATTTTCATTTGATAACACACCATTGATGATAACGAAGGCATAATACCCATGTATTTCTTAAATCAGGGTTAAAAATCCCTCTATTGAAGTTTTGATTTCAATTTTGACTCCGTCTCGCAACAAGTTCGGATGGTTTAGATGTTAAGTTTAACTAGATTTTTTTAACTTAGATTTGGTCGCTTTTGGTCAACTGACAGGTTTGCATATCCTGACGTACCCTCGCTAAAGTCACCTTCGTCTTCGCATTTTAAAAATATGTTCACTGCGGGTAGAAAGAAATGAACTTTTTATATATTTTATTCTATTACACTTTTGTTATATACATCACTTGGTGGGTTAGTTGCCAAACCAGACTGGAACCCATTTTAAAAAATCTAGGATTCAACGGTAATTGAACCCGCAATCCTCGGACCAGAAGACAGGTATCTTACAAACTAGGCAATGGAGGTCATCGGACGTTCATATAAAATGTTTAAAATACATATAAAAAAGTAAGCTGTGTCGGCGGTCGTGGTCTAACGGTTAGCATTCACGCTTAACAAGCGAGTGCCCCAAGTTAGATTCCTGCCGTATTTACTTTGGACTGGTTTTATTCTCAGACCAACGTACACCTGAATTTAAGAATTCAGATGTCGCGCTTGTTAGCGATATTGAAGTATTTCAACCTCCCACATTAATTCAGATGTCGCGCTTGTTAGCGATATTGAAGTATCTCAACCTCCCACATTAATTCAGAGGTCGCGCTTGTTAGCGATATTGAAGTACCTCAACCTCCCACATTAATTCAGATGTCGCGCTTGTTAGCGATATTGAAGTATCTCAACCTCCCATATTAGTTAAAACAGAATTTATAATCATGTACATACTGTAATTTGTTTTATCAAACACTATTTATTCCACTTTGTGTAACGGTATAACCCTACCGGTTTCAAGGTTTTTACCTCATCATTAGGGGAGCACAAACAAGACTTCTTGAGTCCATCAGGGGAGAACACACAAAAGTCTTGTTTGTGCTTCTTGAAATCTTCTTTCCGTGTCTTAAAACCTCCACAGTGTTAATACCTTAACAATAAATAATATATGTGTATGTGTTTTTTGGGACACTTTGTATAAGACAACAAATGTAGGTGAACATATAACACTCCACATTCTTTATTTTTTTTACATTTTTTGGACAATAAATTTTTGTGTAAACCTCGAATTTCTTAGATATCCAAAATACTTTTACTGAGAATAAGCCATCAAATACTAACAATAACACAACATTCCACTTTAGAGAAAAGAGAAACGCTATCTTAAGATTTAACTTTCTTGGGACGCTTAAGAAAATGCTGACATAGCAAATAAATTTCTTGGAAAATGAACAAAGTATTTTTATCTCGTTAGGAGATAATTTTACATAGCCTTTTACACGACTCACTTTATTCTTTGAATGAAATTGCCGCAATGAAATTACTGAACATACTCCAAATTTCTGAGAAAGTAAGCATTTTCTTAAAAACTTGGCATTGTAAATTTTTTACTCCTACAATACTTTTTGAAACAAAAACCCCAAGTCTTTGACTATTTTATTTACGAATTCTTTGAATATTCCTCATCACCATGTTTCGAATCGTTCAAGTTCATCATCATCTTCTTTTACTCCTTTTGAATCGGCGTTACAGCCTCACCAGTGCAAACTTTCATTTATCTTGATCTCCGACCAGCACCACATTTTCACCACCACTCAGTCGGTCAATGGCTCATATTATTATACAGTTAAGGGACAAGAATCTTATCGTATTATGGACTAGTTAAGAGATAAGTACATTTTATTATGAGCCAGTTAAAGAACAATAATCTTACCATATTATGGACCAGTTAAGAGATAAGTACATTTTATTATGAGCCAGTTAAAAAACAATAATCTTACCATATTATGGACCAGTTAAGAGATAAGTACATTTTATCATGAGCCAGTTAAAGAACAATAATCTTACCATATTATGGACCAGTTAAGAGATAAGTACATTTTATTATGAGCCAGTTAAAGAACAATAATCTTACCATATTATGGACCAGTTAAGAGATAAGTACATTTTATTATGAGCCAGTTAAAGAACAATAATCTTACCATATTATGGACCAGTTAAGAGATAAGTACATTTTATTATGAGACAGTTAAAGAACAATAATCTTACCATATTATGGACCAGTTAAGAGATAAGTACATTTTATTATGAGACAGTTAAAGAACAATAATCTTACCATATTATGGACCAGTTAAGCAACAATAACCTTACTGAGCCCATGAGCCAGTTAAAAGGATAATAATATTATCATATTATGAACTAATCATATTTATTTACAGGTTATAGAGCTTTACTACCTCAAGATATTCAGCAGCGCCTGCAGTACGTTATTCGATTTCAACACCTAGCCAGAGTCAACAACAACTTTTTGAACAACTTGATAATGAGTGGTGAGGCCCATTTTCATTTAAACGGATACATCAACAAACAAAACTGCAGATTTTGGTGTACTGAGAATCCCAGGGAATTATTGGAACCAGGGAACAATACATCAGCATCAATTGCATCCCCAAAATGCACTTTTTGGTGCGGTGTTATGGCTAAAAGAGTTATCGGCCCCTATTTCTTTGAAAATGAAGAAGGTCAGTCAGAAATAATCAACGGGACCTTCTATAGGACAATGCTTGAATTTTTTACGCCCAGTGGTCGAAGATAATCAGGAGATATGGTTCCAACAGGATGGAGCTACTACGCACACTGCCAGGGTGACGACGGCAGTGTGCGCAGTACAGCAATGTACATCCTTCAGCCTTTCATGGGCACCCTGTACTATAGGCCAGTTAAAGGATAAGTATCTTATATTATGATCCAGTTAAAGGACAAGAATCATATGATATGGGCATGTTACGAAACAAGAGTACGTATTACAAATGCTATTTTGTCATATATTTTAGCCTAACTGCTAAGACGATTTTCGTGTCCTTGTTGATAAAATACCTGTCTTCCAACCCAAGGGTTGTTGGTTCGATTTCCATTGGAACTATTTTTTTAAAGGTCTGGTTTTTACTTAAGACTTTTCTAAACATCTTTTTTGTTAGAAGAAATAGCCTTGCCAATAAACTCGGCAGGTTGTATTACATACAACAAAAGTTTAATACAAAATTCTTCATAAAACGCACTGAGATCTGAAGACTTCCGCTATTTTTCGAGATCGCATGACTAGTCTCTCTACATACCAACCATTCCACTTGCAAATTTCTGAAATAATTCATTGTCTGGTGAGGATCTTGGTAAAATTAGAAGTGGTCAAAATAAGGCAGGTATCATTTTACCAATGTTTCTATAATCACTAATCTTAAAATCAGCATTTCTCCCAATTACCTATCATCATGACTACTTTTAAATCAATATTTTGATCTCATTTTTATATCTTAACACCTTTCTCTCATTAAACAATCATCTTACATCTCAAAATCGGCATCTCTTTTCCATTTATCTATCGTTATATACATAAAAATCAGCATTTTCACTGTTTATCTATCAACCTACACCTCCAAATTAGCATCCTAATATTGATCTATCATCATACACATCAATATTGATATCTCTTTCTATTTACTAATCGCCATATACTTGAAATGGTATTTTTTCCAAATAATCTATAATTTTATAGCTCAAAATCGGCGTCTCCCATCAATTGACTCATATACTTTAAAATCGGCATCTTTTTCCCGTTAACTAATCATTATATACCTCAGTTTTTTTACATCTTCTCCAGTCTCGAAATGTTAAAAAATTAATATGCATCGCGACTCTAAAAATGTAAAGTCAACAACCTGCCGTATACATTATAAATTATGACTTCATAATTGAAAATAAATACACATTTCACAATTATACACCAAGAGTTCCCAAAAAATAAAAGAACTTTTGTATGATGGTATAAATTTCAACCTATCTTTCAATCTAACAGATTGTTGTTTTTTTACGTAACAGTAGAACGAAAGTAACTGACGAAAATGGATCCCTTTATTTTTTCTACTCTAAGTAAACTGAAATTTGATCATTGAAATTTTATATATTATAAATAGCAATATGTTTGTGGATGTTTATCATGTTGTATTATATTGTATAACAATCAATATTAATACACTTTTCATCATATTTCCAGGCCGAAGTCGGATACAACGATTTCACAATTTGGAATAAATTAGAATATTTTCACGAAATACCCACTATCATTATGTTAATTATTGCTCTATGGCCTATTTGTTTTATGATAGCAAATATTTTATGATCGTCAGCGTCAGCTTTGCTTAACTTTACCCCTTTTTTTGTTAATTCAGTCATCCCTCTTATTCGCGGGAGATACGTTCCAAGACGCCCAGTGAATGGTTGAAACCGCAAAATCTAAGTAAACTATGTTTTTATCATGAAGGTATAAAGATAAATATCTGAGAATTAATGTTGCGAAATCTAAAGGCATGGTAATAGAAAATAGTGAAAGAAAAAATAAATGTGATATATACGCGAGTAATGAAATATTAGGGCAAGCTGAAAAATTATGCTATTTGTGTAGTATTTTGTCAGTTCGTCGTGGTCCTCTGATATGGCTGGAATTTGTTGCACCACCTGTCTCCATCACTCCATCCTAGGCCTGGGTCATGTTGAATGCTGTGCTTAATAGATCCTTTATTTTGTCCATTTATCTTATAGGACACCTTCCTTTTGCTCACTTTTCCTCAATTGTCCCCTTGATCACAAGCTACTCCTGACTTTCACCATTCTCTCTGGTAACATACCCAAAGAATGTTCTTAATTTTTTTGTTCATTTCTGATTCTTGGAATAGAGATGATAGTGTGCGTTGCAATCCATGAGAATGTATGCAATAATATAATAAAACAAATATAATAATATACTGTAATAATAATTGTGAGAATGCGGTCTCTCTCTCTCTCTCTCTCAAAATATCTTGTACATTGTACTCCGTCATCTTTGTCTTGTTATGATAGATGAAATGAGGCGAATAACGTACCATTAAGCTACAATTAAAATAATGAGAATACGTGAATATTTTTAACCGTGGGTAACTGAATCCGCGAAAAGAGAAACCGCCGATAAGGAGAAACTAATGTTTTGAGGCTAACTTTGTATATAGCATTCTATGACGCTTAATTATAGTATTTGCAAAACTGTTGAAAAATTTACTTCCAAAGAATGTCGACAAATATGTATATTGCATAAAATTATTAAATTTGATGAAACTGTGAATTTAATGTATTTTTTTAGGTTATGATAACATATGATAAAGCACAGCATATTAGTCAATTTTATCCAATTCCCAGTTTGCTTTTACCCAATTCAAATTTATCACTTAATATCTCTCAATACCTGCTCCACTTGCTTTAATAGATTTTTTGAAAACTAAAAACAAAACAAATATTGTAATTTATTTTTATCAAACACTGTTTATTCCGTCACAAAAAAAGTGGAATAAACAGTGTTTGATAAAAATAAATTACAATGTCTTTAAACCTCCACAACGTTAATGCCTTAACTATAAACAACAAAACAAATATGATGACCTCCGTGGTCAAATTGAAACACAGCTTGTTCTACACAGCTTTCATTTCACAAACTTTTTACATTTCCTTCTTTCGTAAAATCGTTTCCTTGATATTTTGAAAAAAAAAAGGAATACACGAATGACTTGAAAAAAAAAAACGCAGTCGTAAAATCACGCCCATCTAAAAGGTGCCTTCAATAAAGGAAAGTCTCCCTAATCTTCCAAAACTTGGTCACTGTGGAAGTCCTACATTAACACATGCGATATATTTAGAAAAAATATTAAAATCTACATACCAGGCGATTCTAGAATGTAATTGTTTATAGATACACACCATCACGCCGTTTCCCTACTAGAATAGGTTTTCCTATTTCAACACACATACTTAGTCTCTTTCACATGCATACATCTTCTCATAAATTATTTTTTGAATTCTTAATTTTTCTTCTTTCAAAATATCATTCACTTGATCGATCCATACTTATCCTTGGTCTTCCCCTTCCACGCCTTCCACTTATATTTGCACTATATATTTGTTTTCCTAGTCTTTCTTGTTTCATTTCCCTTACGTACCCAACCCATCTCAGAATGTTCTTCTTTATCTTCCTCAACACATCAGCTTCTAAGTTCACTACCTCTAACCATTTTATTCCATTTTGTGTCGTATATTGTTACCCTACGTATTTTTCGAAGTGTGCGCATTTCTACAGTATTTATTCAGATATGTTGTAAATTTTCTTTTTTTTATATCTATCATGGCCTAGGACAATTAAAATTAACTTTTTACATAGTAAAATAACTATTTAACTTACCCTATTTACTTGATTCAATCATACTTTCCTTGATCTTTCTCGACCAAAATTTTCCCTCACCTTTGTTCTGTATGAATATAGGAGTATCATACGTGGACATTCACCTGAATATAGGAGTATTATACGTGGACATTCACCTGAATATAGGAGTATTATACGTGGACATTCACCTGAATATAGGAGTATTATACGTGGACATTCCCCTGAATATAAATAAAAACCATAAATTGTACTGTATTGTGGTTTAAAATGTTTGTCACCTTAGTTAAATAATTGGATTTTTAAGCTCGGCCATTATTCTTGTTTAATTTCGAGATTTCTTAATACCACAATATAACTCAAATATAATCTTCACTTCTATTAATCCATTCTTTAAATTTGAAAATGTGGTCAGACCACAACCGTTTTCAAACAATAAAAAGTAATTGTGGCAAAAATTGTTGAGTATGTCTTTTTTTTAAACTGGATTACGATGAAACGGGGCGATCGGTGCGAAATGAAGTGGCCATATCCAAGGGGAGACCGATTTGGCCTACTTTATACGGTAGTAGCTTTTACACTCGTCTTCTCCCTGATATTTTTACAGCAGCTTTTTGTATTATTGATTAACACTTTAGTTATATATGTAGTATAGTATATTGCTACACGCAATTTGATATCTCTTGTATCCTTCCGTCATGTTTATATACATGCCTTAAAATTTGAAATGTTATTTTTGTGTTATAGGTATTTATGGCTTTATAATGCCATATAACATACTTGTTGGGTAAACAGTAACAGTTTAGAAATAAAGAAGAAAGCTTTCGCTGCATCAAGAACTTTAAAATATCAACAACCATTGAAATGTCTGTCTAATCTCTCCGGTCTCAGCTGATCATAAAAACACTACTATTTGATATAAGAGTGAAGTGGCGTCAAGCATGGGTACAAAATCGTCTTTATAGAGTTGATTTCCTTGACGACTCAACAAAACATGGTGCCGAGATTCAATCTCCTTAGAAGTTTATGGATAAGATTGAACAATATGGGAACAGATTGCATACGTCAAAATTAAGAGGAGAACTCAACCATAACAGTGATGTACCACATCACATCATGCAGCATATTGTCGAGGATATAATATACATTAAAGTTTTATATTGTTCATCGTGCAGCAGACGGAGTTTCATCGTGCAAAACCAGCTGCTATGAGATTGTCGACTGAACTGGCTTCAGATAAAAAGTAAGATTGAAAGACTATATCATTGTATTGTATTACACTTTCATTGTATACAGTAAATCCTGGCGGGCTTATTGCCATGTGGCAATATCTTCCAAACAAATAGAAATACTTTAAAGATACCTTAAGTGAAAACCGATCTGATATCCTTATTAAAAAATCTGGGCTTCAACGGGAATCGAACCCACAACCTCCGGTTTGGGAGACAAGCGTATTACCAACTAAGCCATGGAGGTCGTCATATATTGGATCGTTTATCAATAAATTGATCTGTATAGAAAGTAAGTTTGCTTTCATGAACTCAAAGCACTACTCTCATATATTCTACTACAAACAAAATAATAAATTTCTAGGTTATGTGGTGTTTTATATATATAATACCGGAAAAATGTTTGTTGGGTTCGGCCACCCTTGGGGTAGCCTGGTTTCGCACCATTTATGTTAACACCTGCGACCGATTCAGGTGATTTTCAGGAGGGAGCCCAAACTTTATGCTGATAATTCGGATATATAAATATGCAAAAAAGACCCAACCAACATTATAATAATTTTGAAACATTTTACCAATCTTAAGTTTTTTTTTAACCTGGCGAGTAACCAGAAATATGTTTTTATAGGCCCTAAGTGTTAACCAGACTGGAATCCTATTTAAAAAAATCTGGGTTCCAGCGGGGATCGAACCCGCAACCTCCGGATCGGCAGACAAGTGTCTTACCACCAGGCCACGGAGGTCGTCACTAAGATCACCTTGTTCGAAATGTATTTCATAGGCTGAGAGTTTTAAGGCAGGATTCAACAAATAAATGAAGATTTAACGGGCTCTATAGAATATTTTTGCATATTTTATGATTGATGCTCACTCATTCATACATATATGTTATATGTTATACATACTCGTACATCAAAACATTCCCTTTTCGTGTAAGCAGAGAAGAGATATCTAAACGCCTTTCTATCTATGCGCACGGCTCTCACCTTGTTCACATGCATCTCGTTATACATTATCTCGTGTTTCTCATATTTCTTACCATTCCCACAATTAAATTGTTTTCAAGTATCTCCTTCCACATTTTCCTCAATCAATCTCTTTGTCGATCTCAATTCATTTCCAGACATACTCGTATATAGTCATACTTCTTTCGCAACCCATTCTTTCAATGTGGTCAAACCATCTTAAAATGGTTTTCTCAATTCCACTTATTAAATTTATTTTTAACAAATAGTTAAAGTTTATCCTGTCAGTTTTTGCTTTATCTAACATTGCAATATCACATATTCTATGCAAGGCAAGCATTTCTAAGCCATTTTTTCAGTTCATATCAATGCCCTCGTATTGCTTCCATATATTAAGGTTTCTCATTTTTTGTTCACCAATTTCATTCCTTATTTTTAATAAATGCAAACCTCCGTAGCTTAATTGGTCAGAAACTTAACGTCTACCTAGGGTTTCGGGTTCGATTTCCTATGGTACAAAAAAAATGGTCCCAATCAGGAAAATCAGTTCGTTTGGTAACAATTCTCGGGAGGCGAGATTGTGTGGGAGAAATGTGATGATCTTCATTTACGGTAGGGTTGCTAACATAGGCAATGATGAACCGCAAGTTTTGTGCCTACTCCAGTGATTTTTAATCCAAAGGTTCGATTACTGGATCCGAATATAATAATCTCCTATCAACGCTCTTTAATATGTCCGAATTATCAAAACGGATATGTTAAAAGATATTATACGAAAGAATAGAAACAATTTTAGTGGTTTGGATTTATTTTGAGTAACAGAGTAAATATCCATATATTCCTTGGGTAAAATATGAAAAAGGTTGTTTACCGAAATAAGGGTTGTTGACAATCCCACTTATCGGTTTTCACATAATTATTTGAATAACAAGTTATATGTCTTTTATTGTTATTACGCGGAAATTTTTTACGACCATCGCATTCGTTTGTTATTTTCCGTTGTAATTGAAATTTATTTAATTTTTGTATTGTATTACACTTTCCTTTTATTACCAGGTGTGTTTATTGACTATTTCTTTCAATCAATCAGAAAGATTTTGAAGAGACTTTAAGAGATAACTACCTTGGCCTAGTTGATAAGACACCTGTCTCTCGACACAGGGGTGTCGGGTTAGATTCATGCTGATACCCGATTCTAATAATAGAATTGTTCCAAAAAAATGGTAACGGATTGAAACCAACGGTTATGTAATACTATGATCATTATGAATTTGCTTGAAAAAAAAAACAATTTGATATATTCGTTCACTGATATTACGCGATTTATGACCACCGTGGTCAAGTTGTTTAGATACGCTCCGAAACTCTCAAAAGACGCGACCATGTAACTTGCTTTATTTACTTTTGTCTGGCTAGTTGGAAGAGATTGCCGCCTGGCAATACGACCACCAGATTGTATTTTCAAAAAAGTGTTAAATACATAAATAAATAAAATAAATACTTGTTTTACTACCCGTAGGCTGTAGGTTTGATTTCATAGTCTAGATGGTTTAAATATCAGGTTGCGGTTTCGAGCCCATTTATACCTCTTTTTAAAAGGGGTTTAGTTCAGTTCGCACTTAATATCTCTTTAACATCATTTTTAATTATTGAAAGAGGTTGCCATATGCCAAGAAATCCACCAGGTTCTACTATTTACAACGAAAGTGTTATATTATGCAATACATTAAGTGAAAGTCAGGTTTATTTTAAAAAATAAGTATAAACTGGACCGAATCATCAACGAGCGTGTTTGGAAGATATGCGTCTTGCAAACTAGACTAAAAGGATCGTATTTTTAAGAAACGTTTAGAACTAAGAGAAGCAAAAGTAAATTTATTTAACTTTTTCTTGAATCGTAAGTTTTATCAGTTTATAAATTGTTTTAATTCGACTGAAAGAAATTAATTCATTCATTTGGTACCCCACAATTTATCCGGATTTTATAAGGTAACAATATATTTGTTCCCAAAATCGAAATTTCGAGTTGAGAAACATTGGAGCTGGCAGTTGCTTGTAGTTTGTCATCGTGAAGAGGTAACAACATTGGCACACGTCTAGCTCGCGACGACCTCTGTTATCATATTAGTACCCCTTTTTTTTTTTTTTTTGAGAATAATGAAAATCGAACCCGGAACACACTGGTAAAAGTTGTGCGTCTTACCAACTGAGTCACAGAAGTCAACAACTGACTTGATTACAATATGAATACTTTTAAACTTAAAAACAAAACAACTTATGTTAAAACGCACAAAAATAAATTTAAAAATATTTAAGTGGTTTAAATAATAAAACACATTTTTGTAAAATTTATTTGGCTTACTAGGAAAAAAACAGTTAACACCATGATTTTGAATATATGCCCTGTCTAATGGCTTTGATTAAATATAAATTTAAAAGACGGATTTTTATCTAGAAATAAAATCCAAAATTAAAGAAAATAGATTTTCCCTTCTGTTGCTTTGTAGGAGTGAAATTGATTTTAAGGTTCCAAACCAAACAAGCAAAAAACTATTGCAAACGTGCCAAAATGTTCAGGTAACTGATTTCATATAATACAAAAAGGAAGTAAAAGGACAAACTGATAATTCAAAATGACCACAGTGCAGCGTTGCTTAAACTTTCCTTCGTAATTTTTTAAAAGTATGTGTGGAATATTATTGTATTGTATTACACACTCGTTGTATATAGTAAAACTTAGTGGGTTCATTGCCATGTGATATTTACGTCCAACTAATCAAAAAAGTGTTAAAAAAAACCTTAAGTGAAAACCAGATAAGAAACATTTTTTAAAACGTAATGTGATTTTTATTAGTGTTATGTGAGGTAAAGTGATGAAATTCATAATAGATTCATTAAAATACCGTTGAAAACATTGAAATAACTTAAGTAAAATAAAATTCATTTACAGTGTAACATGATAGGCTTTTTACCATGTGGCAATCTCTTTCAATCAACAAGAAAAGCATTAAAGATATCTTAAGAGAGAACCAGAGTAGAATTGTATTACACTATCGTTGTATACAATTCAATCTGGTGGGTTTATTTCCAGGTAGCAATTTTTACCAGCCAACCAGAAACAAGACCTAAATGAATCTAAAATTTAAATAAAACGTAAGGGAATCGAACCCGCAACCCTTGAGTCTTACTTTCTAGTTTTCGAAGTTCGTTGGTAAAATACTGTTTTGCGTCTTTAAAAAATATCTGGTTTTTAAAAGACGGAACCAAATATTCTTATTGATATAAATAAAAAATGAACACGTAAATTTAGTGAAATGAACAGTTTTAAAATATAAATAGATAATGGTACACACTAAAGGGTCTGTCAAATTGAGTGGTTTTTTTAATTCTTAAATAAAACGCACAATTTGTTATGATTTCAAAAACTTTTTATTGGTTATTGAAGTACATTAAACACAAAAAAACAATATCCACCAAATGTCCACCTATTGCAGCTCCACAGATGTCCACTCCTTTGTTAAAATTTTCAATGACATTTTGGCGTGATTGCAGTTCTAACTTAGCAATAACGCGAATAATTTCGTCCTTCAGCTCAGGAGTTGATTGGGGGTCATTCTTAAAGATCTGGCTTTTCACGTAACCCCAGAGAAAATAGTCCAACGGTGTCAGATCACATGATCTTGGTGAGCAATTAACATCACCGTTTCCGGAGATTACAATACATAAAATAATTCTCAATTTGAACGCGTTGTTGTATTGTATACGACTTCATTTATATAAATATCATAGATTACACTTCTCAAATGTCACAAGACCCAGGCAAGTTTACGGCGCCATCTGTGTTTTATTCAAGAATTAAAAAAACCCACTCAATTTGAAAGACCCTTTATAACTATACATTGCGGGATCAGTTGAAATTATGAATAGTATGAAAATTGATTTGCCGCTTGGCCAAATTAATACAAAACTTTTATATTTTTAAAATTATAGATATCGCTATTCTATAAATGTTGAGAATCAGCATCGACGGTATATTTTTGGCCGACTGTCAGCTTTCTTTGAACTCAGCCAAAAATCCGGGTAAGCATGGAGTGATCGGAAATAATCAAAGATGTTTGATTGGAAACAAAGTCAACAAGAATGTCACGATTAGGGTTTGCTGGCTGAACAGTCAAGTATTTGTCTGACTCGTTCAAACAAACCAGAAATATCTGATCGAGAAGATGTAAAGGAGCGATCACACGACCAAATGGGATCGTACTTCAAAGTATTTGTCATTCTACTTGACTGTCAACATTTTAGTGGCATGTATTTTATTTTTTTATAATCAATTCTTGTTGCAAAGTAATTGTCTTTCTTATAATAATATTTATATTAAACGAACAATTTATAAAGCACCGATTAGACAGTAATATTTTTCAAGGGCGATCTAACTCGGGATTCGAACCCACTATTATTGAAAGATTGAAAAATATTACAAAAAAAAGTTGAGTATAAGACCGTGGCTTCTTTTGTCTTACATGTCATCTTTAAATAGTAATTTGTCTCAACTCCAAATCGGTTGTCGTTCTATTTTATTATTACAATTTCCATAGCATTTATGTTAACGTTTCTACTTCAAATAGAATTTTTTCTTTACTATAGCATTTTTCGTGGCATGTGTATTATTCGGATATAAGCAAAAATCGGACCCGCGGGTTCAAGAGGGAATGGAACCTGTAAACTTCAGGCTGGAAGGCAGGCGTCTTAGCGATTAGGTCATTGAGATCCTATAAGTATCATACGAATGTTTTGACTTTCACAAATACAAATCTAATGTGATAATTTCTATATAGAAAAGACCCTTTGAAAAGAGATTTCGTGAACACAAATCCGCCTTAACAAATCCTCTTATTTATTCTGAAATGGCTAACCATTGTCACCGTGAAAACCATACTTTTTGTATCGATGATGTCAAATTCTTACATATCAGTAGTAACGGAAATAAATTGGACAGATTAGAGTCTTTAGGAATTTCTAAGTCAGTACATCGAGGCGAACATCTGGTAAACACATATATCCCAAAAATCTCTCCGCTGCTGACTGAGATCGTCCCATGCCTCCCTCACCCCTCAGTCCCCAACCCAAATGTCCACAACCGTTAAAAGCGTGTATATCGGTACCAGTTCGAACATAATTCAGTCTTGTTTGTGCTCCCCTGAAGATGAGATGAAAGCCTTGAAACCGGTAGGGTTATACCGTTACAAAAAGTGGAATAAACAGTGTTTGAAAAAACAAATTACAATGTTTTTAAACCTCCACAACGTTAATGTCTTTACTATAAACAATATACAAATCTAATATATAAGGCTGAGCAGGATGAAGAACAACACTCTCACCAAATAAAGCATGGTTGGATCAAATTAACGATATTTTGAAAGAAGGAAACGAAGAGTCAGAGAAATCGTAGGAGTTGTATGAGAAAGTGTATGGATGTAGAAAAGGCGTAAGATGGGTGTTGAGGTATGAAAGTCTGGTACTATTTCCTCTCTGTCTAACCTTACAGAGCAATGACGTGATTTTATTTATGTATATATTACACTTTCGATATTTACTGCACAAACTGACGAGTTTATCTCCTCCAACTTTTCAATCTTTATTTTACGAAAATGTTCGGCGCATACTTGACCAGTTTATTAAATATTCCTGACTTAGATATAAACTTGAATAGTATCAAAAGGTACTATGTAAATACAATAAAGTCATATTACTTAAATTTTGGAATTACATGCATAATTAAAAAAATCCTTGACTTCGTAAAGAGGTTGTAAATGCTCCTTAATGATACGACAGGTACCTTGTCTGATAGAAAATTCCACGTTACTTAATATATTTCTATTCGCCTGAAATCACGTTTCTGTTGGTCACCCCAGGGCTGGGTTGGGTGGCCTCAAACAATTAACAATAAAGGGGCGGGACTGGTGCGTGGGTGCGTGGTCGACGGGCCGCCCCTGTTTTACGAATTGAATTGCCCAGACGACTTATGTATGTATACGAAAATAAACTTATCCCTCTTTATTGGCGTTTTGTATAGAAAATGTAAGAACCGCGTAATTACAAATCAATAGATTTTAAACATGTGTAACATGGGCAGGATTTAGAGTGGGAATTGACTTTGCTTAACTTTAGAAAGTTAAACAAAGTCAATTTCAACTTAAAAATAAGTGTAAATTTTCCGATAAAGTTTCTTTTGTTACGGGATCAATTGAGTGGAACGGTCTGTTGTGAAAATTCACTCAGATGGAAGGTGCTGAATTTGGACGTTCATATAATAGGTATTGCTGAAATAAAGTTTAACGATTACTGACACCTTTTGCATTTGATTTAGATTTTATTTATTACTTTCTTAATGTATTCCATATTTCATGCATTTTATATTTAATATTTGACAATTTAAACACATTATTACAAAGTTCATTAGTTTTTTAAAATTATTTTAGTTTTTAAGTCGAAAGCGAAATATTTTTTTTCAAATTGTACCAGTTCAAAGATAGGTTATCTGATTCCATGTAAATCTTTCATTTATCTACTTACGAGTATGGCAAGCTACAAAAAATATACGTGTTACTTGAAGTATTAACCAGAGATTATTTGTTCTGAAAGTAAAACAATGCGATCAAATATATTTTTTAAATTTTTACACAAATAATCATTTCTAAATTTCTAAATATTATTAATTTTATTTTCTGCATAAAGATAACTCCTCATTACATACGAATTGATGAATCAAATATATTGAACAGCGTGGTCAGGAGACAAAATTGTCTTTGGAGCTATTAATTGAGCCATCAAGTTTAATTCGCTTGTTTAGGTGCGAAATTCGCAGTTCTTCATTGGCAAAAATAAGTGAAGACTTGTGGCTCGTGAAGAAGGAAAAATACTCCACTTTTAGCACGAGCGAAAGTTGCCACTTAAACTAGTAATCTCTTACTCCATTGAAAACTGAAAGGTTACATCCCTTTGCAGTGTGTTGATGTTTTTCTTTAATAATAACGTTTTTTTTTAATAGAATCGGAGAGAGAAATGCTCGCCTTGCGCATTTGGAGCAAAATTTAATTCATATTCATTGACTGTATTAATATGGTAACAAGAAATAATAATTTGTACAACTTAGAACGCATGAGTTTGTAAATCCGCTTCCTTAATCACTGACAGGGGTAAATGCGATAAGGAGAAAATATGCAGAATCTAGGTGGCTAAGAGATGATGGATCGCCTAGAAGTGATTTGGAGAGATCGAGGAATCCTAAGAAAAACCAAAACCCAATTGATTCAAATTCTCGTTTACTCCATTTTTCTAAACAGTTCGGACACCTGAAAATTCAAAGCATGTCATATAACATATAATGCATTGATGCTTTTGAAATGTGCTCTTGGATGAGGCTCTTGTAAGTTCAATGGAGTTCTAGAGAAACCAATCGATCAATTATTGAAGAGCTCGTGTATTTGAAAAAAAATTATTTCGATTATTTCTGCATAAAGCGTAGGGATCGAACGATAACCTTGTGGGGATAATTTTGGTGGAAAGTGTGAGTGACAAAGGAATAGAGGCCGATCACTCATTTGATGGAGTGAGCTGGTGGAAAAGCAGTAGGATGCATATTTTAAGAGTGGCTACATCAGACAAGAGATTGCTTGTGCAGAAGAAGGATGGTTGATACCACGGTGATCAAAACCTTTCGAGAGATCGAACAAGAAGAAGACATGTTGAATGTTTTAAGAACCACAATCGCGATATCCTGCATTTCCGAATGTTTCTTGATCCTGACTAGTGAATGTAGAGAGATTACCTAACAAATATGTTGGGGTAGATTCAGCTGCCGTGGTCGTAACGTAATTCTAGATTTTGGGGATTTTTTCGATTGTGTTCCACAAAAGGGAAACGATAAAACGGTTGTTTATCGAAAATGACCCTGCGAAGGATAAACGTGTCGCTGAGAAAGTAAAAATGCCCCATCGTAATATTACCTAACGCCCATCATTTGTTTCACTATGTTTTATTCCAATGAAGATTATATTAAATTTTGTATAGTTTATTTCCGGAGTTCGTTTTTTATGAGAATCTCTATTAGTATTATGAAAATCTCTATTAGTATCTTCGAAATTCTCTATTATTATTATGAAAATCTTCAATATAAGTAAGTAGAAAATTATATTGTGTTTTATACATACAATCTACTCAATAAAAATAAATAAAATCTACTTTAAGTAATTTTTTTCAAAACTAATAACCTGCTTTTATTTACATTTTTTCGTTATCAATAAGCAAATAGTGAAACAGTACATTAATCGACGGTACCCAAAAAAATGTTTTTTTCAATAAACACTTTCGTTATTATAGTACAACTTGGTGGATTTATTGCCAAGTGGCAATCTTTTACAACCGGTTAGAAAGGTTAAAAAATGGTTGTTAAAAACCACAGACGACCTCCGTGGTCTGGTGGTAAGACGCTTGTTTGCCGATCCGGAGGTTGCGGGTTCGATCCCCGCTGGAACTCAGATTTTTTTCAAATGGTGCTCCAGTCTGATTTTTACTAAGAACCTATTAAAAACATCTTTCGGTTGGTTGAAAGAGATTGTCACATGGCTATACACTCGCCAGGTTAAAAAAAAGGTGTTTAAATAAGCCTTAAGTGAAAACCAGACACAAGTCCAGAATTTCAACCCTACCAAAATACGGGTACTTACATGAATTCAAAGTATGGATGATATCCGGAGTCCCCGTATCGTTTCTTATGAATAACCCATAGGAAGACGAACCCAATGTAAATCCACAAAGGGATTGAGGGATAGCTGGAAGTTCACATTCCAGGAATAAAGCAGAAAAAAAATAGATCAAGAACCTTCTACAAAAAGAAAACGATTTTCTCCGAATTCGTAATTAAAACACAATACACATTCAAATGTCAAAACCACAAAATTTTATACGCAACAAAACAATCGAATAAATAAGGATTATTTACCGTACTGGCTAATATGCAAAAAAAATTACTTTTGTTAAATTTTTTGTGGTTCGTGATTTATTTTTATCATGTGATGGGGAATATGCATGTAATAGGGAAACTTTTATACAAAGGTCAATGCCTATATCTTCCTGCTCTCAAATCTAATAAAATTGAATAAGTAATTTTTTCCCCATTAATCGCATCGCATAAATTCCGCGTAATTACTGTTGTTTCGTATATAATACGATAGTAAACGACCTCCTTGGCCTAGATAGTAAGAAACACGACTTCTGACCTGGAGGTTATGGGTTCAGTACCTGTTGGTTACCATTTTTAAGAAAAGAGTATTAAAAGTTTTTTTTACACATATCATTCCTGATTATTAATGTACGAGTATCATAAATTATTTGGTAATAAACAACCTTCTTAGCCTAGTTGGTTAGGCACCTGCTTTCCGACCTGGGGGTCGCGGGTCCGATTCCCGTTGGAAACTTTTTTAAAGGGTATTAAATTAATTCCGATTCAAATGACAATCTCGAGGACGCTCAAACTCATTATTACTAAACAAATCACGTTTGGCAGGTACAGTAGCACCCGAGCGAATCATGTACAACACTTTGTTTGTGTACAATAAAACTTTTGTGGAATTATAGCCGTGTGGCAATCTCTTCCGATCGATCAAAAATATATTTATCAACAGATCAGAGAAAAAACATTTTTTCAAAAAATCTGAGTTCCAGCTAGAATCGAACATGCACCCTCCGGGTCGGAAGACAGGCGTCTTATTAACTAGACCACGGAGGTCATCAATTATTCTAGTTTTCACTTCAGGTATCTTTTAACATATTTCAGGTTGGCTGCTAAAGATTGTGACATGGCAATAAATCCACCAGGTTGTACAGTATACAACAAAAGCATTATACAGGGTGGCGCAGAGGAAACGCATGTTTTTTTGAATGGCTAGTATTTTGCAAAGAGAGGAAATGCATGTTTTTCATTTAAACATAACATTGTTTATTTTCAATAATTTTTTTTGATTAACACAGGTTAATGAAGTAATAATATTGTACCTTTAAATAAATTGTGAAAAATAATGTCAGGCAAGTAAGTGTTGCCCTTCTTTGCGGTCACATATCTGCAGTCTCTCTTGAAAGTTATGCATCACTCTTACAAACATTTCTTCTGGTATTCCTTCGATTTCTTGACGAATAAACACTTTCAGTGGAAGAAGGGCAACAGTTGCCTGACATTATTTTTGCTTAAATGTTATGCTTAAATTAAAAACATGCGTTTCCTCTCTTTGCAAAATACTAGCCATTCAAAAAACATGCGTTTCCTTTGCGCCACCCTGTACAACAAACATATGCTCTATCACTAGGATGCGCAGTACATCGACAATATTGTTAAAAAAAACTTAATAATTGGCATAAAAACTTCAGAAATATATCCCAGCCTTATTTTTCCTATGAATTTCAGACACTGAACGCGCACACATTTTTTCAAACCATTTTTTCTGAAAAACGTGTTCTCGACAGATTACGATTCTGGTAGCAAAACGACTGCTACATAACCAATTCCGTAAACGTGACTTAACGCACGTGAAAATACCAATGAATATACTCTCTCTAGAGATAAATCAAGGAAAATGGCAGCCAAATACTTTTGGGTTTAAAGCAGGGGTATTGAAGAGGTTATTGGCCGGGACTGTACTGTGGAGTGGGCACTTTTGTATTTGAATGAGAGAAAATTCCGAGGAAATGCGAAGGAGCTTTTTAATTTAATTACTGAATTATCCATTCAATTTGAATTTCTTTTTATCCGCAAATCTAATTGGTTTTAAATTTTACCGAAATTCACTTAAGGTGGTTAAATACGATTGTGAATTGTGTTTTTTAGATTTGTTATAAATTAAATGACTAGAATCTAGGCCCTATATAAAAAAATAGCTTTTTTGTTTCTTTAAAAAGCCCGATTTTCAACCGTGTGTGTCCTTAAAGAGGCATTTTCATGTATTGCTCAATTCCTGCGGGAAAGAACTCATAAATTGAGTTCTATGCTGTAATTAACTTTGCGTTTTACTTTTATTTATATGAGAGCCGAATAAATGTTGTAGAAATGCGTGCTTTAAGATGCATACACGGGGTGACATTGTATGACAAAATATGTAATTAAGTGATTGGAGATAAATGTAAACTTACGACTGATGTGTTGAATTAGATGAAGAATAGTTTGGGAAAGTGGAACTAATGAATGAAGTTAAACTGACAAAACAGATATATGTGTATACACGTAGTGCAAATGTGAGTGAAAGGCGTGCAATAGGAAGACCAATAAATGGATGTTTAGATTAAGTGAATTTTCTGAAAGAAAGAAACGAAGAAAGTCAGAGTATGAGAAGGTGTATGGATGTGGAAGAGGCCAAATAAAGTCTGGCACTCTGCCCTCTCAGCCTACCCCGATACGGTGATGGTATGTATGTGTACATTTTATTTATGTTATTCATAAATATTTTTAATACAATTTTTATGGAATGTTTTAATTTTTTTTGTATCAGTTGATATATTTATTCATTGCACGAATTAAAGTTAGCAGTAATGCGCAAAAGATTTAAAGAAATGTTAAATTTTTTCACTCGATATCAGGGATATTTTCGTTTGACGGTGCTTTAAGTATAGAAATATTTTTTCACGCCGCCCTAAAAATCTTATCATTTAGTGGGGTGAGTTAACCTGTTGTTTACCACACAGGTTCACTAATTTCGAAATCAAACTAGACATAGCCACCTTAATTTCCTGTTCCAGGTTGATATTTGATTTTTATAACGGCACCCCTGAGAATCTATCGCAGGCGTCCAAGGCGCACACTTTGACCTCTGCTCTATATGATAACAAATTAATGACATCGACTTCTTTTTATGTTTGAATACCATAACATAATTTTTAGCGAATTTAATAAAGTTTTATACAAAAAAATGTCAAACAAAATTCAGCTTCCAAGACATAAATCAAAAGATATTTTCGCCCTTGAAAAATGATTAAACTCAGTCATAAATAATGTTTCTTAACTTCTATTCAATCCAATTTCAATCTTCTTTTAAATTAAGATTTATCTTTGTTTCAAATTCTTATTTTTACTTGTGCTCAAATATTACTTTTTAAATAATTTTACTGAGAAGAGATATTAATATCTACCAAATATAACACAATTTTACTGAGAAGAGATATTAATAGCTACCAAATATAACACAATTTATATTGCGTAATTGAGAGAGAACACTCTCCTCAAGAGCGCTGTAACTAGGAAATTGGACCGACTTTTATTGACCGAGTAAACAAATTACAAAAAAATATATAACTTAAGTGTACGTATAGAAAAGTGGTGACTGGGGTCATTCAATTTGATACTTCCCTAATTAATTTAAAAAAAAATCAACAGAAAACTAAGGGAAGACGAAATCCAAATAAAGTTTTGTAGATCATCTGTAATGAGATGATAATATATTTAGTTTGATGTTAAGTGTAGTGTATATATATGTAGTGGTAGTAATTTTTGGTAGGTCTTATCAAAAGCTATAATATATTATATAATTATAGCTTTTGATAAGACCTACCAAAAAGGGTTGTTTTCAAGTGCTGCTTAAAGTTGAACACACCACTCATTTCTTACACTTAGAGGCTATTTCACTCCACATGACTTTATATTTCACCCTATTAGATTGATTCAGTACAATCAATTTATTAAATAAATTAGAGAGCGAATAATTTTTTGATCACCCGCTCTACTGTAAATACTGGTCATCAATCCAAAAAGGCAAGTTAGTTGGAGTTTTCCGGCAGAGTTTTCTTACTTTATGGAACTTTTTCGTGGAATAGTTTGCCTTTGAAGGAGAACCTAGGGGCTCTTAGAAAACACTTAAAACTGTTCTTCATTCGAGAAAATAAAGACGCTTATAGTGGTTCAATGTCAATCAACAAAGTCAAACAACAAATATTCACAATTGATTTAGGTATTTTAAAATGGTAATATTTTAATAAGTTGAAGCTTTAAATGATCTTAAAATTGTTTTTTTTATTTAATTTGTTACATTGACTCTTTTGACTTTAAGGTGGTGGCACGAATCATCTTAGTGTGAGTGGACTGCTCATTAAAAAACGGTAAACGGTAATATTAAAATGAGTATTTAATTCATTATTTCTAAAAGGGTCTGTTTCTAGTTCGCTTATTCGTTAGGAAGAATATTAGCCAGGAATCTCCTCATACTGCTAGGCGGCGCCGAGAATATATCCACAGTGTCATTCAGTTGGTTCAATATCTCTATACTAAGCGTGACTGAGTGTTTAGCCATGATATTCATCCTGTAAGTTGATATGTAGAACAGAGGGTGATTCCTTGCACGGTTATATTTATTTGGTACACTCAAACATAATGCTTCTAGTATCGCGGGACAGTTAAAGCAACCTTGAAAAACCTTTAGTAGGAATATTGCAATGAATTATTGCCTTCTTGTTTCGAGGCTTCTATAGTTACACACGTTGAGAAATTCGACGTGGTGAGCATAATATATTTTGCTTAATCGCCCTTTGTTTTATACCACAGATATCTGAGTTTTTTTTTGTATTTGTTCTATATTATTCTTATATTTGAGCTGATGAGGAGCCCAAACTGCAGATGCATATTCTAATTCAGTTCTTATTGGATAATTATATAAGTTTAGAAGGATATCAACTCTCTTGATATTTTCATTATAAAACTGAGTAGTTTGTAATAGTTCGATATCAAACGCGAGACATGGTTAACGAACGTGAGTCGAACATCAAAGGTTACACCCAAATATTTGAATTCTGAAACTCTGTTTAATGTTACTCCCTTTGGAGTATACTGATGGTGGGTTAGTGAAAATGATCGACTATAGGAAACATAGACACATTTACTTATATTGAACAGGAGATGATTTTACTTGGTTCTGGAAACTAGAGAGTCAAAATCCTGTTATAACTGTGTACATTCATGATTACTATTTGGGGGTGGCGAGATCGATTCCCTTAAACTTAGATTTAAAAAAAAAAGTTTCCAGTTTGATTATCGTTTAAGGCGTCTTTAATATCCTTTGGTCAGTTGGAATATATTGCAATATAAAAAGAAACTAGCCAAATTGTACTGTTTACAACGAACGTGTAAACAATACACCTCAGAGTGCTCTTCTTGAAATAACTAAGGACATCGGCCTTAAGTTCATATTCATCCCTAATTACTTCAATCTGTGTTTTATCACACATGGTTAGTTACCCCATGTAAATTTCTCTTCTCAGTGTAAAGAAAATTTTCAGCTCTACAAGAAATTGTATTTGCTTTTACGTTACATGTATTATTTTATTTGATTACAGGCCTTCAAAATGGAATGTCAAGTAGACGAAAGTGAGCATTTTCGTCACCTCCTTCTGTTCACGTTCAATTGAGGGAATAAAGCTGCCAAAGCTGCTCGCGATATTTGCGAAGGGTACGGTAAAGATGCTATGAATGAAAGAACATTAATTTCTACGACATTTATTCAGCTCCTTTCAGTTCTTATCCATCTCGACGTTTCATTCTCATACAATTTAGATATAACAATTATTTTATAACTAGAAGAGGAAGACCAAAGATTGTATGATTGGATCAAGCGAATGATGTTTTGAAAGAAGACAGTATGAGAAGCAAGATGAATCATAGGAGTTTTATGAAGTGTATGAATGTGGAATAGGTAAAATATGTGTGTAAAGATAGAAGTCAGGCGCTCTATCTTCTCTGTCCACCCTAGCATGGGAGTGACGTGACGGTATATAAGTATGCAGTTATTTTATTGATACAATAATATTATGGATAACCATTTAAATTCACTCTCAAAGTGAATAATTCATTAAAAGTTAAGAATTTAATACTTTTCACGTTAACTTTTTTATTGAAGTAAACTTTTTATTACATTTACTTTTTGAATGCGAAAAGTTGTCTTGAAAATATATTTCCCAGTCTGTTTTTCATTGCCGTAACCATTCCCAATTAATTATTTTCCAGTCAGTCAACTGTCCTCTGGGGAGATACTCATTCCCTTTACTCTGAGTTGACACTTCATTTACATTCTCAGCATAAATCACCATTCTTCTCCTGAGATTTATGCTTTCGTCAGTCATTCGTCTGTCACTCTTTATTCGTTGATTATTTATTATACCCATTATCTTCTTTAAGAAAAATACTTTGTATCAAAGTTGCTACTATTTAGTCGGGGCTCAACGTTTAAAAGAATAGTACATTAGCAAGTGGTCATATTGGGTTCACTTCTCGTCGTATTCATTACTGGAATATTTTCAAACTCTGTCGAAAAAAATTTAAACTCTTCGAATCAGTTTTCCTCTATATTGTGTTAGCAGCACTATTTGGAAAATGTTATGAAATTATTAAAATAGCACTATAAAATATTCCAGATCTTAGCAATCTTCTAATCGTCTTGAAACTTCGATTATCTTGAGCTACTTGAGGAAAGTTTGCGCTTTTTGAATTATCCTTTTATTATCATCTTGCTATTGGAGATACAGTCCAACTCATTATTATAATTCATTAATATATTATTTTTTATTTAACACTTTTATTGCAAATACAATCTGGCGGGCTTAATCTCTTCCAACTAACTAGACAAAAGTAAATGAAGCAAGTTACGTGGTTGAATAAATCATTCAAATGACTATCCATACCCATGAAATCCATAAACATATACGTGAGCACGCCTACGAACCCCACAAAGACGGACAATCACCCGAACATTATTTTTCATATAAAGTGAGATATCATCAATCAAAAGGGAAGGAAGGGATGGTGGAGAGGAAAAGAAAAGAAAAATCAGGAATGAAATACGTTATTTTACTGACTAGAAATTAAGAGTTTTTTCAGTCGCTTCTTAAAGCATGCCAAGGACGGAGCGAGTCTTAAATTGGTTTGTAACTGATTTCAGAGTCTCACTGCATGGACAGTAAAGGACGACGTAAAGAAAGAGGAGCGGTGAACTGGAAAGGCCAATAAACAATATCTGTTTGAGCGTAGCGCTAATCCATGATTGGAAAGACGCAGAAAAAAATCGGCGAGATAAGAGGGGCGGCGAGACAGTTAAGGATATTATACAATAGAGACAGTAGTGAATTTGGCGTCTATTTCTAACATTCAACCAGTTCAATGCCTTCTGGTGTAAAGTTATATGATCGTACTTACGTAGGTTGAAAAATAATCTTAGACAAACATTTTGAAAACGCTGTAATTTGTCCAGCTGTTTCTCTGTAACATCCAAGTAACATACGTCCGCATAGTCCAAAATCGGAAAGAGCAGAGATTGTACGAGTAAAATTTCATATGGTATTCTTCGAAATATTCGAATTGATGCGGACATGTTGAAGAAGGCATGTAACTAATAGTTGGCCGTCGAAAGTGTTGTAAATAGTACCATGCGAGTATTGTCCCTAGACGAACTTATTGACCTGACTGATACCCTTTTTTCTACCGTCGGGAACCAAACCTAAAAAAAAACCGGGTAGAAAATCAGCCCTTAAACAACGAAGACACGAATGCTGTCATCAAGTGAAGAAAATAACGCTATGTAAATTTGCCTTACCTATGGACAGTGCATAATATACTCGTATTACCTCGTCGATCATCTTCAAACTTTGATTTAATTGTTATCGAATGTTTGGATTTGAGTTTATAAGTTTAACAGCGTGAACAAAATAAACTAATACACGGATAATTCATAATTTATTCGCGAGATGAATTGATAATCCAATTTTCGTGGATTAATTAGTAAGACGTCCGTCTTCCAGTCCGAGCATTGTGGGA
>OX463839.1:46702813-46811959 GCA_949825065.1 Odontocerum albicorne
AAGGTATTAAGTTGGTTATGAGATTTAACGTTTGATTATTGACATTAACAAAATGATTCTTATACTTAAATATCCATGGTCTTTGGTAAACTATTGATAAGTTTTAAAATGTCATTTTAAAAATTGTTTGAAATTTTACAATTATTGTATTTTATACCTATTCGATATAAGTTTTATTCAATTATATCAAATAATTTATTGCGCTAGAAAATAAATATATAGACAACAAAAATGATAACAACAAGAACAACGATACTTGTTTCCCTTTGAAATGGCTTAGTTATGGTTACAAAATTTATTAAGGGGATCAACTCTCCATTTATCCACCGACATATGGAAGATGTCAATATCGGAAAATCAATTTAACAAGGCCATTTTACGTTTAATATGTTCTAAAATATTATATAAATACGGAAAATTTTGTTTGATTTACTTCAAAAAGACCTTTGAGAATGAGTTTTTTGGTGCATTTGAAAACTTTCTGTGGAAGTACTGGTAATTTACTGGGTTATTAGAATTCCAATCAAGTCACCTTTTAAGGAAAAATTTACTGCGCTGCGAGTCATTTTTCTTCTCCCGTGATGTCGGACCTTAAGTCCGTCGTCGCTACTATTCTTTTCTCACTCATGTGTGTCGCTACCGGAGGAGTGCTTTTAGGCAGTTCCCTCTTCGTCATTACTAGACGTCATCACTCTCATAAAAAAAGAATATTTCGACCTTCTAGTGTAGATCGCACTAGATGGGGACTTATTATATCCCTCATAACAGCGTGAGTGGTGGTACGATCGAACTGAACTTATTATGATGACTACCAATTTAATATATTATTCGATTATAAGAAGTAAATTATTTTTCTTTAGAATAATATCTCGAATACTATAATATAAAAACCGTTTCAATTTATTCTGAAATATCTTATACAAAATTTAGTCATGCATAAAATAAACGAAATCAAAATTTCATCGTAGTTATAATTTTTACGTCTCACTATAAAATTAACCCCAAGTTTGTTGATCGTAAAGTTTACTGTTTGTCACCGTGAAGGCATAACCAGAAAGTTAAGTCCGTAATATAAATTGGATCTGCCTCATACAAAGTCTTAAACCCTGCTGATAAATATCACTGTAAGACTTGAGCACGGAGCACTTCTGAAACAGTTTTCTCTCGCTGTTTCTCAAATTCCTAGACTTACTCTATAGTTTACTGTTGAAAATTAACTGTTTAGTATTAACAAACGAGATCTTTTATCGTTATTAGATTTTCATTTAACACTTTTATATATCTGTTTAAATAGTTCAGGCGTCACTTGTGAAAATCCTTAATTGGTGAAATAAAGATATATTGATAGTTGAAATTGAATTAAAATGAACAAGTATTGAGAAAACCAAGTACATGTCGAAATGAGGAATGTTGCGTGATATGTAGAATCTCGGTATCTGCGGTGAGAACCAGTTTGTGCGATACTTCCTGTAATGATCGAGGACCCAAGTGTCTTGCATTGAAGATGACTTATTCGTGGAACGCCAGTGGTGTCCAGATGGCAAAATCTCGGGTGGAAGTAGTCTAATAATGCCTTTGTCACGAAAATAATAAAAATAATCGAAATAATAAATGAAACACATGCCTTTGTTTTCTGCTGCTACATTTTTAAACGTATCACTACGTGTATTTCAACACTCATTTTGTCTTCATATGATTAAGATAAACTTAATTGTATATTATTAAACTGTACAAAGTTTCATGGGGAAAAGAGTAAGAAGACTTCCCCTCTCCTTACTGCATAAGCCCAAAATACCATAGATAACATTTGTATAACCACGTCTTACTGTATTGTACATAAGACCATGGACAGTGTAATTATTGTAATATGTTATGTAAATAAGTTTAACTTACTCATCTGAGAAGGATATAGTCTAAGTTGAAATAATCAAAGTGATACGCTAATAAATGTAGTGGAAGAAAACAAATTAAAGTGTTTTTTATTCTAATTTACACGAGTATATCATTAAACTCCCCTCAATGGCTGTCTAAAAAAATATTAAAGAGTGAAATGTAAACACTCGTATGTATATACCATAACACCATTTCCCTGTTATAGAAGAAAAAAAAGAAAAAGTTTCAGACTTTCCTTTCTCGACACATGTCCTCTTCTACACCTTCTTATTCAACTCCTATAATTTCTCTAACTTTCGACGTTTCGTCACTTCAACGTAATATTCACTTGATCCGCCTATTCTTTCCTTGGTCTTTCTCTACAACGTCTTTAACTCAGGTTTACATTTTGTAACCATTTCTTCATCCATTTGTTCTACATGCCCAAACCAAGCGCTAGCCTTAAGTTCACATTCGTCCCTACTTATATAAATCCGCATTCTGTTATACTTTGTCACCCCATGCATTATTCTCATTACAAACATTTCTACAGTTTTTATTTAGCTTCGTTTAGTACTTTTCTATATCCACGTTTCACTCTCATGCATCGAATATGGTGCAAAAATAATGTTATGGACAATAATCTTAGCAGATTAAAGTAAAATGTTTAGCGGTGCCAAATTTTCCTTTCCTCGTTCCTTGCTTCTCGTTCCCCTTCCGCTTTCTCTAATGATGTAATTTGACTTGATTGAATTGATTTTAATATTAAAACTATGGTATAATTGTTATATTTTGGGTAAATGTTAAGTAAATAACTTTTCTTAACTTTTATCTGATTGATTGAAACAATAAAGGATCCAAAACTAGTTAACAAGTTAGATATATGCAAGTGTTGTCTGTAAACGTGTGGTAGTATTTCAAATACACATAATGACGAACTACGAGTTATATGCCTACTTTGGTGATTCTTAACTGAAAAGCTCGATTAAGGGGACCGAAGACAACATTGTCTCATGTCCACACTCATTCAACATTCAAATGAAAACGATTATTAGAACAGATTACAATTTCGGCGTGAGCTAAAGAAACATACTCGTATAAAGTCATGCACTGATTAAAGCACGCTCACGCGCACGAGCCGCTCATGAGCGTGATCGTGCTCTAATCAGTACATGGCTTTAGATGCTCCCGGTCAGATCTGCTCTCTTTCCGTTTGGGTGATGAAGAAGGTCCTGCAAGATGCTAATATACCTTTTGATTTAATCTCTTCTTATCTTGCTTCATGTATGCATCCTGCGAAACTAAATTCATTCTAACTTAATTTTTGTTCGCACTAAGGAACGTGATTTTTTTTTATGTGGCAAAAATTTGAGCAGATTTTTCACTGTTACAACACAACGAAAATAATAAATAAATAATTTATTTGATAATTACTTTGCAAAGTATTTGACATTGAAGGAAGGCTATGCTTAATACTGGGGAAAAGACAGCTGATGAAGGTAAAGACGTGGGAGCTATATTAAAGAGTATTTTTAACGTTTTGAAGTATGTACTTTCAATATTTATTTGTGGAAATGAAATTAAGCCAATCTCAATATTTACTATAATTTTCATATTTTTTTACGTAACATTATTTTTTTATAATTTTATTTCTGTTTGTGACATTTTAGTGTATGTTATTGAAATGACCCTAAAAACGTAGGATAAAATATGTACCCACGTTCAAATGGTAATAATTGTATTGATTTAATAAAAACGGTTGAAAAAATACTAGAAGTATGGTATACATGATGAGTTATTTAAATACATATATATCATCACAAAGCTTCTAACATTTCTTTGACTTTTCATGTTCACAATATCATTTCGGTTAACTAACCATACATTTTTTGATCTTCCTCTTTAAATATATAATTTAATGAAGTTATCATTGTTTTGTAATATATTTTTTAACTGAATAAATAAACAAACTGGTTTATCCTTGCGGAAAACTTTAAAGTTTTTACGGACATTTTTATTCAACCGGGGTATTCTATTGCTCGTTGTTCAAAGTAAAATAAATCTAATTGAACGATGCTAAAGTAGCTTTACTCATTGAAAACAGAGAGAATAGAAACCAAACAAATGTTGGAACAAAAACGTTTTGTTTAGGCTTTTTGAAACTCAAGTGGGCAGGATTGAGCCAGTGTTAAATGCAGCGTTTTATCTAATTTATAGAGCTTTTATCTTTCCCGCTTCGTATTTCAACTGATGCAGAACTTTTAAAGCTGTTTGATTCCTCGTAAACTTTATTTTATTTTGAATATATTTCTTGTCTAAAAACAGCACATGTTAAGTTTATAACGTATTTTTCTTGATAATGTTAATGTAATATAACATATATTCTTTTTGCGTTATGATGCATTTGTTTTCTACGATTTGACTTCTCATTAAAAAGGTTTGATTATAAATGTTGTATTATAGAAAGTAAGAAACATAATGTTTCTAAAATGAAAATGTTTATCTTGTCTGTAATATCTCTCGAATAATAAATTAACATTATCAAGAAAAACACATCATAAACTTTACATATGCAGTTTTAAGATTTAAAAAAATTCAAAATAAAATAAAGTTTACGAGGAATCAAACAGCTTTACAGGTTCTGCATCAGTTGAAATACGAAGCGGGAAAGATAAAAGCTCTATAAACTAGATAAAACGCTGCATTTAACACTGGCTCAATCCTGTCCACTTGAGTTTTAAAAAGTCTAAACAAAACTTTTTTTTCCAGTATTGATTTGGTTTCTATTCTCTCCGTTTTCAATGAGTAAAGCTAGTTAAGCATCGTTCAATAAGATTTATTTTACTTTGAACAACGACCAATAGAATACCCGGGTTGAATAAAAATGACCATAAAAACCTTTAAGTTTTTCGCAAGGATAAAAAGCAGTTTGTTTATTTATTTAGTTAAAAAAATAATTACAAAACAATGAAAACTTCATTAAATTATATTAATTATCTTATATCTGATAATTACTACAAAGGTTTTTTCATTTCAACAGTACTAAAATATATTATTTACATATATGTACGAGTATAAAACTCTAAATATACAACTGAAAATCCGCATGCTATCACCTTTTTTATTATGGTTATTTTAGTTTTGGAAACTGTAAGTCGTCTTCTCCTACCGTAATTATAGACTTCCTTATGATACGTAATACATTTTCTGGAATATTTTGACAACTTATTATCAAACAAAAACAATAAAGACTACGACATTAAAAATGATAGATTTTTTACCGTTCATACCTACATCTACCATAATTTGCTAAGTGTATCCTTAATTCTAGTACATTTACCTAATTTTTAAGTACTCTTCATCCATTTATTAACCTACTATTTACAGTTTTTTAAAAAGACTTATATTGCTCAGAAAAAAAGGTTTTAACAATAATAATAAAGCAGTAGTTCTAAAATTGTATCAGATACAAATTATACAAAAATATTAACGGTCTGATGTGCATATCTAATCACTTGACAAATATACGAGGTTTCTCCTATCCACATTTCCTTCAGGTATTAATTTTAGGATTACATTGCAAATTATACCACAATAACTGCAATATATTTAAAAATAACAATAATAAATACAGAAAAAATGTAGCATCGTTTAGAAGGCAGTCTCTTTTCAAAAGTATTTCGAACTCGGGATTCCAACACGATTTTTTTGACGGAATGAGTAATATTAGGTCCTTACATATGAAATTGGCGTTTTGTTTGGGAGGAACATAAAGTTGATTTTTTTTTAATATAATATATTTATTTAATCAAAGTATGTACCATTGCTATTTATGCACTTTTGCCATCTCATAGGTAGTTCATCGATCCCTTTACTAAAAAAAACCATTCGGACGGGAATCAATAAAATCTTTGAAGTCGGTTTGGACTGCCCCATCGGAGTTGAATTTTTTCCCTTGCAAGAAGTTATCCAAATTTCGAAAAAAATAGTAATCTGTTGGGGCAAGGTCCGGAGAGTACGGTGGATGTCTTAGACATTCCAATTGAAGCTCTTCTAATTTGGTAGCCGTCTGTTGTGCAGTGTGTGGTCTAGCGTTATCATGAAGCAGCAGTGGCCTAGAGCGATTAACCAGCCTCGGTTGTTTAGCAGCTAGCTTTTCCATCATGGTTTGCAGTTGCTGACAAAAGACATCTGCCGTAATCGTCTGGCCAGATTTAAGAAAACTGTAGTGAACGACACCAGCACTAGTCCACCAAACGCTCACAAGTAACTTTTTTGGAGTCAATTTTCGCTTGGGGCATGGTTTGGCTGGTTCCGCAGGGTTCAGCCATTGCGATGAGCGCTTCCGATTATCATACAGGATCCACTTTTCATCACAGGTAATGATTCGATTCAAAATCCCTTCATTATTGTGCCGGTTGAGTAATGCAACGCAGCAGTCAACGCGCGTTTGTTGATTTGCTTCACTCAATTCGTGAGGTACCCCACCTTTCAAGCTTTTTCACCTTCCCAATTTGCTTCAAGTGGATTAAAACAGTTTTATCACTAACACCGCAGCCTGCAGCTAACTCGGACGTGGTTTGCGATGGATCCGCTTCCACAATAGCCTTCAATTCTTCATTATCAACTTTGGTCTCCGGCCGTTCACGGGGCTTTTTCTGCAGGTCGAAATTTCCAGAACGAAAACGTTGGAACCAAAAACGCACTGTGTTTTCTTTTGCGGCACCGTCACCATACACATCATTAATCCTTCGAGCCGTTTCTGCAGCACTGGTGCCACGGTGGAACTCGTACTCGTAAATAACGCGATATTTCAAGTTTTCCATTTTGTAAACTGAGTGACGCAAAGAAAAAAAACAATTGAGGAAAAAACAAATGAATTATAATTTTCGAAACACAAATACTTGAGTAAATAGCTGTATAAATTTTAATTTGGAATTCCTAACCAAAGAGAAGATATTTGAGATCAAAGTTGCCAGTACGGCAAAACGCCAATTTCATATGTAAGGACCTAATATTACATTTATTAATGTTATTAAGTTGTGTGTAAGGATAAGAAGACGAAGAACTTTGCTACATCCGTATACGAGTATATTTGGTATATTTGGTAACCTTACCAAGGAAAGTTTAACTACAATGAAAACTTCCAATATTTGATAGTAAAACATTCGACTTGTGAAGTGTATTGTTTTAAATGGCGTGGATTTCGTCGAAAGGCTTTTAAACTTTACACCGAATATAGGTACAACGTTTAAATTATTCTTTGGGAAAATTAATTATAAATTGAATGGAAAATGAAACTTGTCTTAAAAATGTACAAAAATGAAATTTTTCAGCATTTAAATTTTACTACACAAGTTAAAATGATGTTGGTTATCAGCTGATGTTGTAATTAATTTATGGTGAAGACTTAAATCACTGAGTGCAATAACGATCTAACCTTTTATATCATTATCGCTTTACATCTCATATTTAGCTGTTGTCAGAGATGACAAGCTTTAAAAATGAATCCACCATTAATTGATTTTTTTATACTATGAGTCAGCAGAAGTGTCCTTAGAGCGACTATTATTTTGTTACATTGATATATTTATGAGTACATAAAAAGAAAACATTAAAGCGATAGAAAAATAATTAACTGTTTTTTTTTTTCATTGATAAAATATTTTTTTGAAATGAACATTAGAACAAATAATGGCTGAATATTTCCATCACATTTTTGATTTATACAAAAAAATATTAAATGGAAAACGAAAAAATAACACAGTAACATACTTTCTTTATGGATGTTGATGTACGAGTATATACTTGTAACACCTGTTTTGTAGTGTCTGCTAGCTCTTAAATTCGTTATTTAAAAAGCTTGTGTAAAATAAAAGTGAATTTATTTTCTCGTAATTCTCAAAAATGTAATATATAACAGTCTCGTGAAAACGTAAACTTATATTTATTATTATATATCAAAAATATTTCTTTCATAACCGTACTACAGGTATCCGACGTTATACTTGTTCCCACTTTACGTTATACTTGTTACTATTTCACTATAACGCAATGTAAATAAAATGAAGATTTTTTGTTATAGAAAGTCGATTTGAATAAAGTTGATCGTAAAAAAATAAGCAGCGTAGGTCTCCTAATGGAAAATAATGTTATTTACTATATTTAGATTCCTTTATTTTTGATTGGATTAAAATTTATTTCTTCACTTTACATTCGAGTTTTTCAAGAACTTTCTCGAAATACCCTCGAAATTTTATTGTAACATCCCAACGTTTCTACTGTCAGAATAAAAATAACATTCTATACGTATTTAAAATAGCATACGTTATATGAAACAACATGCAGTTAAAATGCGGATCTGACACGGTTTAAATACAACTTTTCATAGAATATTTTTAAGTGAATAGTATGTGTAAAAAAACTAAAATAAAATGAAATCAGCATATTCATTAGAATAAAATATTTATCTAACCACTGGAATTAAACTGGCATAGGAAAAAATGGATTATAAAATAATTCTCTTGAACATAAGCTAAATATCCATTATCAATAAGGATTCGCTAACGTATTAGGTATACAGTTCAATAGATCTTACCATGTGCTGCAATAGTATAACTGTTTATACTCCGAAGAATTTTTTTTTGCTTTTCTCGTAAATTTTATTGTTTTTCAGTTGTGTTATTTATATTGCGATATAAATTTGTCCCCTTTTTCTTTGATCTAGAGTAAAATAAAAGATGACGGAGAAGTGTGAGATATTTGGCAATAAACAATAATTTAATTTAAGGAATACGAGTACGCATCTGTTAATCTTAAAAAGGGATTTTTTAGACTTAAGTCGTTTGTATTTGAACCGGTTGAATACATAGGTATTAACCAAACGAGACGTTTTATGTTAAAACATTTTTTTTAATAAGACATTGAAAGAAGGGTAAAAACAGGAAACAAGGTAAACAGAGCCCTTAATGTTATATATATTAACCGCGCTATATCAAAAGTAGCCAAATTTATAATACATTATATTGTGTTGGTGCCTATAAATACATTATATCTTGACGTATGTGAGTGAAGTAAGGATATGACATACAATAAAAAGGATAAGAGTTTGTTTCGTGTTGTGGAGATGTGTGCACTAAGACACAATTGTTGAGTGTCAGAAGGTAGATTGAATATATCGGAATGAAAGAAGGCAGATGAAAAAAGGAAAGTTTAGATGGTTTGGATATGTGGAGTGAATGAATGGTGAAGTAAATATGCAAGCCAGAAATGAAATGTTCAAGTGGAAAACGTAAACCAAGAAAAACGTTGTCGGATCAAGTGAACCAAATCTCGAAAGAAGGTACAGTGAGTAGTATAATAAACAGAAGATTGTGTATGACGATATGTATGTCGGATCAAGTGAACCAAATGTCGAAAGAAGGTAGAGTGAGTATTATAATAAACAAAAGATTGTGTATGACGATATGTATGTCGGATCACGTGAACCAAATGTCGAAAGAAGGTAGAGTGAGTAGTATAATAAAAAGAAGATTGTGTATGACGATATGTGTGTCGGATCAAGTGAACCAAATCTCGAACGAATGTAGAGTGAGTAGTATAATAAACAGAAGATTGTGTATGCCGATATGTATGTCGGATCAAGTGAACCAAATGTCGAACGAAGGTAGAGTGAGTAGTATAATAAACAGAAGATTGTGTATGGCGATATGTATATCGGATCAAGTGAACCAAATATCGAAAGAAGGTAGAGTGAGTAGTATAATAAACAGAAGATTATGTATGACGACATGTACGAGTATGAAAATGAAAGAGATGAAAATTGTTTGATTACACAGAAAAGAATCGAGATCCGTTCCTTTTGTCTCTGCCTTAAGGGACACGGCGAGATGGTACGAGTATGTTATACTCGTAAATGTAAACACGGTTTGTCTTCCAAGTGATAAGGTTAAAAAATAAGCTTTGTATTTCACCAAAATTTATAATATAACGAGTTGACTCGATTCAAAGCCTACGGGCTTTTTCCAGTAATTGACAAGGGATAATTATACCTTTTCATGTTGTGTACTGAAGAAAAAGCCCATGGGCATTGAAACTAGTTATCTCGTGATATAGTTAATTCGGGGAAATTATAAGATTTTTTGTGTATTAAACTATACAATATCTATTTAAACTCTATTTATTTTTTAAGTTCTTTGTAGGTTTTATGTTTCCTCTTTTTCGAGAAATGATTAAGTATTAAAAAAATCAGGTATATTCGTAATAATTTCAAGACATGTTAGCTATTACGTTTTTTTATGAAAACAGGTCTAGAATAAAAAACGTGAAAAACTATATTGCTTTTTTATTTACAACAAAAAAATAATCTATTTTTAAGATTGTGTAATTTTTAATTTTACTGATAATTCCTTTACTGATATATCATTATTTTACTGTGTAAATAAGATTGTGTAGTTTTTAGTTATACTGACAATTCCTTTACTGATATATCATTATGTTACTGTGTAAATAAGATTGTGTAGTTTTTAGTTTTACTGACAATTCCTTTACTTATATATCATTATTTTACTGTGTAAATAAGATTGTGTCATGTTTAGTTTTACTGACAATTCCTTTACTGATATATCATTTTTTTACTGTGTAAATAAAATTGTGTAGTTTTTAGTTTAACTGACAATTCCTTTACTGATATATCACTATTTTACTGTGTAAATAAGATTGTGTAGTTTTTAGTTTTACTTACAATTCCTTTACTGATATATCATTATTTTACTGTGTAAATAAGATTGTGTAGTTTTTAGTTTTATTAACCATTCCTTTACTGATATTTCATTATTGTACTGTGTAAATAAGATTGTGTAGTTTTTAGTTTTACTGACACTTCCTTTACTAATATATCATTATTTTACTGTGTAAATAAGATTGTGTAGTTTTTAGTTTTACTGACAATTCCTTTACTGATATATCATTATTTTACTATGTAAATAGGATTGTGTAGTTTTTAGATTTACTGACAATTCCATAACTGATGTTTCATTATTTTACTGTGTAAACAAATCTGACTGTATAATATTTAATAATTTGCTGAATAAATTATTTTCCCATTCTTCCGTACGTACCTTTATTGTAAACATCAAAATTCTTTAATCATCTACATCACAGTTTCTTAACTATCTAAATCACATGTTTTCTATGCGTCAGATAATTATCCGGAATATTAAAACCAAGAGTGTTCAGGATGGATATGTTAACAAGATTATCTCTTACATGATTCATACACATGCAGGAGAGTAATTCTTCTGTCTACAACTCCTCAAAGATTGAAAATATTAGAGGATGAGAAGGTGGTTGAAGCAAAATAGCCTAGCATCTATCTGTTTAAAAGGAAAAACAAAGAAAATTAATAAACCATTCTCTCGGTAGTGTAAAAGGTATGGATGAGCCAAGTGCAATATACTCGTATATTTAGATGCTTCACACTCGCCGAGTGGGACAAGACGTGAACTCATTATTGAGGACAAAGTGGTTTTCACCTCTACACAGCACATCAGATACGGTAACGCTGAGTGGGTAAAAAACTAGTTGAAATCGTGTCCAAGTCTATTAATCAAAAGTGTAAGCTTAGGAAATGCAGTTTAAATAAAATTATGATGATATAATTGCTTTATAGTAATTGGATACAGATTTTAACCGACCACCTAACTAGATATATGATTTAGACAAGTCAAATAGCGATTAAAAAATATTTTCTATCACTAAAAATACATGTTTTTTTCCAATCTTCCTGTCTCTTAATTCGTGGTTTTTACTCATTGACAACTTTTTATTAGCATCACAAATAATAATGTAATCATTTAAATACTTTTAACATAAAAAATATCTTTTTCGTCTTAAGTATGATCCTTCAACATATTCCAATTGATAATTCAAACATATTTAAGAGCGTGGCTGGGAAAAAATATTATCTTCGGCTCGAGTAATTGGACCTTCGGGTTTAAAGTTATTGAAGTAGGCACGCAAGTTGTAGTTCGTTATTACACGTGTTGGAATAATAGTTGCACATTCACTCAGCACATGCGAGTATTGCTACCAGATGTTGTATAAATGTATCGGTAAGGGCCGTTTAACTTATTAAACAGTTGATTTAATTACAATTCAGCAAAAACTTCAATAAGTCGACAAAAATCGTAAAATAAAACAAAGTCAGAAGTACTTAATTAAGTTCTTCAAGTAAGAAAAGTCAGAAATACTTAATTAATTTCTTCAAGTAAGAAAAGTCAGAAGTACTTAATAAGGTTCTTCAAGTAAGAAAAGTCAGAAGTACTTAATTAAGTTCTTCAAGTAAGAAAAGTCAGAAGAACTTAATTAAGGTCTTCAAGTAAGAACAGTCAGAAGTAGTTTATTAAGTTCTTCAAGTAAAAAAAGTCAGAAGTACTTAAATAAGTTCTCCAAGTCACGCCTCTTAACAACAAAAATAAATACATGTTGGTTTGATAATGCTTCCATAACTTTGAATATATATTATTTTACACTTGCGTTGTATATAGTACAATCCGGCCATCAGCCAATATCTCCCAGCCGACCATTAGTGGACACCAGTGTACCATATTAGATTTGACATATGTAAAATATTCGAAATTGGCACCTTACCATTTTTTGACACTATTTCTAAAGCTATTCCCAGTTTTGCAAGATAATCAGCCAATTCGTTTCCCTCAATTTCACGGTAACCAGGAATCCAGGTTAAAATGATATTGAAATGGTTCCTTTTATACGAATGTAAAACATGTTTCATAGCACAGAAGATATTGTCTCCTGGCGAGTGAAAATCACGAGTTTTATTTTGTTTAAAAATTCACTGGCAGCCTCCACAATCTAGTTGGTAAGACGTTTTTTTCCAGCCGGCTATTTAAGGTTCGATTCTTGTTTGTATCAAAAAATATATACAAAAGAGGATCCCAGTCTGATCTAAGTCAAAAATTCGTTTGGAAGCAGTACGCACCCAATCTAGACATGTTGCTTTTTAATGTGCGGTACTATTTGTATTACATACGATCGTGAACTGCGAGTAACGTACCTACGCTTGTGGTTCTTAATCTGTAGACTCGATTATTCGTGCAGAAGATAATATTGTCTACCGGTAACGCTCTTTAACGTGCACCTTATACCAATTGAGATATTTTAGGGAATTAATAAAAAAAAACCTTTTATCTTCAAGCTCTGCTAATGATTTGAGACAAATGCTAAAAAAAGCACAAGCAAGCTTTTTAATATAAACACAGGCGTCTTCCATTATGTGTATGGATAGAAGACGCCTACGCGTGTGTAAGTTTTGTGTCTGCAACCTATTGCACTGTAGTCAACATAGTTTTGACATATTAAGCTCCGAGTTCCGTTGGCCAGGATATTCAAGTTCCAAACCAATCAGCAGGTTTCATCTGCTATAGTCATTCGTTAGAAAGAGTTTTTTTTAACAAAACTGCATTATTACGTTGCTTAACATAATTAATTATAAGCGACAGAAAAATATAAATAAAGTTGTGACAGTTTAAGACTTAAACCAGCCTAGAAGTGAATCTGCCAGTAATTAAACCTGGGGCGCCAGCTTGCTTATCGTGAATGTTAACCTTTACACCACGGCCCGAGACATGATGTGTAAGTAGTGCTGTTAAAAATCAATCAACCAAGAAAACCAAGTTAATAAAAAAAAATTAAGATTCAAGATTTAAAACATCAATATACAATACCTTCATCGTACGTTGTTATATATTATTTTTGAAAGAAAAAATATTACAAGGTTTGTTAATTACATATTAAATTATGTGCCATCCCAAGGGGTGGGAATGAATAAGCCCGTGGTTTCCGTCGCCGCTCTGAATGGGTACATTATGTTACCTGGGGTTGCAAACTGGTACTTATAGTAGTTGGAGAGCTCACCCTCGCAAGGCTCTTGCGGTGAGGGTAGGCCACAGCGGGTGGAAGAGAGGAATGCAAACGAGACTAGAGGAGACATCTTCTGTTTCTGTGGTCTAATGGAATTATCACTTATATTTTATGTATAAGATACCTCCGAGCTTGATTCTTCGTTGAAGAAGGCTTTAATTGGACTAGATAAGTAAAATAATGCCAAGTTTTTTTAACTCATTGTTTATGGCTGTATAAAAAAAACAGTACATTAAAACTTTCAAGATATTTATAAAGACATCATTTCTTGAGATAATTCATAGTCCGCTCTAGCACTGAATACTAAATCTTGATTTTTTTGTTACTGAAGAAATTAGCATTTAAAGTAAAATTTTACATAGTTTCCTTATAAGAGAGTCACGTGGTTTCATTGCCTCACTTTAAAGTTTGTAGCGTATGAAGTCCGACTCTGAATACAAATCATGAAATTAGTATTTATATCGGACTATAAATTTAGGCCTGAATAAGTCACTAAACGACGCTACAGAAGTCTATTGATTGATCTTTTTATATATCAGATTGACATTTGGAACGAAGAAGAGTTCCTTTCCTGTGTGGTTCACTCTGAAATATTTTTCGTTAGATAAACTTGTTACTAAGGAATTACATTAAGAAGTTTTAAAACCAAAGTAACAGAAGAATAACGTTGCACTCATGTTTACTTTATTGATTATTCCCAATTACCTAACCACCTTATAAAAAGGATCCGAAGTTTCAAAACCACAAATAACGTTTAAATTCTGCATATTCGCTTAACATATAAATATACCATCATTTCACTTACTTCTTACTTTTCCTACGTTCAAAATATCATTCACTTGATCCAACCATATCGTTCTTGGTCTTCTTTTATCCAGTTTTTCACTCACATTTGTACTGTATATTCATTGTGTTAGTATTTCTTCATTCATTTGTTCCACGTGTTCAAACAATCTCAGAGTGCAGATCTTATTTTTTTTCAAAACTTAAGTTCACCTTCGTCCCTAATCACTTCATTCGGTATTCTGTTATATAATGTCATTTTATGTATTCTACTAAGTGCATGCATTTTTACAACATTTATTTGTTTGTTTTTTTTCGATATCCACATTTCCTCCAAAGTTTCCACAAAGTAAATACTAAAATACCGTTGTGAACTTTCATCTCAGCAGATTTTTACACTGTCCGATTCGAGTTTGCATGCTTTAGTGTCCCGTTGATTTTGTTTTATTGCTACACGCCGTTTAATACGTACAGTGGTTTAAATATCATAAAAAAGGCCTATTGGGTTATTTAGAAATACTGTTTGCGATTAATCTAATAAAGAAAAAAAAGTATCGACTGTCATACATTTCAAAAAATGTCAGTATTTCTTTCTATGTTTCCATAAGCAACATTCCCCCCCCCCCCTTATTTCGTACACACGATCCTTAGTTAAAATAGCTTCAATTTTAGAATTAATATTTAGTATGCCTGATGAAGAACTCGGTAAACAAGCTTTTAAAACGAGTTGTAATAATGCTATCGTATAATTAGAATTTGCAGAGTAAATTGTATCACAATTATAATTATGAAACTCCACAATGTCACCATCCTAACATTTGATAAAATAAATAGTTGTATAGTGTAATTAAAACACAATTATCCCTTCAAGAGAGTTTAGAATTTTACGATGGGCAACCTAAAACTACCTATCACCTCCGTTAAATTCCGTTAACGTTGATTTTTTATCATTCACGTTGCAGGTAAAACTTATATAATATTAAATTAACCACGTTGTTAAGAATTGAATTCCAACATTTTAACTGAATACTCATTTTTTATACACATATGTTATTAACTAACTTATCAAAGATTTAGTAACATAACAAAAGTTTTTCTTTTGAAATTCCAAAAATGAATTCATTTTGAATTTTGTTTTATTTAAAATACTGATTAAACTCTCAATATTTTATGGTAAAAATACTCGTATAAATCCATCGTATTTTATTTATACTAGTACTTGTATCTCACAGTGGGTTTGCTCATCTATTTTTTTTTCATATAAGCTAACAAAGCGCATTGTATTTCCTTTTCAAAACAGGTAAATTGTGAGTTGGTTCATTGTTACATACATACCATAAGTTGTAATATCCTTCAATTTTCAAAGAAGTTTTTCGGCAGATTTTCTTTTATTAGAAGTTATTTTCAAAAGAATAGCAATTTGATAAAGGTATAAAGTATATGACATGAAGAATCAAAGAAACTAAGCTCAAAATAAGACCACAATTGTCAAATATGATTGATGAATCGAGAAAGAAAATTTTGGTCTTTCTATAATGAAAGATATTTTTTCGTTATTAAGAAAAGTAGATGTCCGTAGATTGATCGTAAAATTCTGAAACGAAATTTAATGCGTGGAAATAATTCTGCTTTCACAAGGAAAATAATTTAACCTCGATACTTTTGATGAACAAGGTCGTTATTTTTTTAAGGTTTCCAGTTTTTACTGCCAGGAAATGAAGAGATTTTTTTTTTAAATCCAAGGTTACGAAATTTTGATAAATTAACGTATGCTTTTGCTCAATATTAATATTTTATTTCTTCGTTGAATTTTATTAACAAGTTTCTGAAATAAAACATTGAAAAATATGTAAACCGCGAAATAATTTTTTTAAATAAAAACCATTGATAAATTCTATACACAGAGATTAACTTTTTTTCACATTTAAAAGAGCAATTCTATGTTGTTTTTGAGGAGTAAAAACTTGAATTTAAACATTTTCAATAGCATTTGGTTATATTTGTTGATTCCAATTCATTTAAAGCTCACTTCTTTTCAGAAATCAATCAAATTAACTTTCTTTGTTTTTACAATCATTACAAATAATATTTTTAGGAAGAAATTTAAAATATAAATCATAAACTTATGAAGGAATATTGATTATAAATAGAAGGCCGAAGAGGTGTTAGCAGGATGAAAATCTCCTGGCTCCGCAATATACGTGATTGGACTAGCATAAGGGGCGTTGGAGATCTTTTTCGGGCTGCCGGGAACAAATATGTCTACTCTCAAGTGATATTCAACGTTGGGGGGACCTGACATAACACTGAGAAGAAGAAGAATATTGATTATAAAATGGGTTTAAACATATTTTTCTAAGTATCGATTTTAAACCATAACATAACTAAATACGAACATACGAGTATATATTAAATAACTAACAAAATTAGATACAAAAAATTTAATTTATATTTGAATGTTATAAAAAAATGTTTGGAAACTATGAATCTTAAAGGGAATCCTAATAAAATTTAGTTAAATGTTCCTAAAACCATTTGGAATTCAATACATCAATGGGATATAACTATTAAAGGTTTTAGACCTCGACAAAGTTCAAAGTTTCTCAAATAAATCACCCCTTAATGTTTCACTTCAAAACTATTATCGCTATCCCCCACTTCGCAACTCCTGCAAAAGAAATAAATTGTTCTAAACCACGAAGAAGAAAAAGAAGCAAGTACAACATCTTCTCATTCTTTGATTGTCTCGTGTCTAACTTTATATAGTTAATATCGAAACTTAACCAATAACCTTTGCCGTTTTCATGTTCAGTAGTCAAATTAAGAAAAGAGCAACTAGTTTGAATGACATGCGGGTATTGAGTGACATATCGATTTCCTAGTCATATGACTAGAAACAATCAACTTCACATCAAAACTTAGTGTATAACACGTCCTGAAGTAGAGCGCAGTGAAACTAAGCTGAATGCTCGGGGAAATGGCTTGGAAAACCGCTCAACGTCAACTTTTACATTTTTGACAGCTCACTTTTGGTACGTGTCTTTTAAGTGCTGCTTTTATGTTTCTAAACATACTTACTATATATTCCATTCTGTCATTTTTTTTTTCATAAATTCACGACTGGTCGGGAAATTCAATTTCCAAAAAAAAAAAATGTATTTCCTTTCTTCTTTATTCGTATTGCGCTTTTCAGGAATTTTAATTGATTATGTGCAAACGTTAAATAACATGACCGGGAGACTTAACAAAACACAAATTAAATAAAAAGTTTGTTCTGTCTGATAATATAATCATCGTCGTTGCAGTGTCTCGTAGTCGAGGAATCTCTCGCCATTCCAATGTTAATTCAGTTGCAAAGCGAAGCTGTACCATGGAGTTTTCTTTAAAGTAAGTGAGTCGTTGCACACCAGAAAACTCTCCAGCCATAACGCTGTACTGGATCCGACGTCACACCGAGTTGAGACGATCGAAGCACACAGGCATGTTTTTTTATTTTTATTTTTTGAAAGAATAGATATTCTTTTACCCCTGAATACTAGGCGGAAAAAAATTTCTGTGTCATTCGAGGGGAGTAGCACAGCGCAGGGCTCGAACCGGTGACCGGTACGGAAGCTCAATGCGTTTGCGTTGGTTACTGAATTTATTGTACTAGTATTTCTGAGAACGGATTTTTAGTTGACGACCTGTGAGTCAGATGCCACGGTCTTTGCCATAGACCAATTAAAAGTGCATATATAATCTGTTTTGTGTTTTGTTTTAAGTAATGTACTTAAAACAAAATACAAAACAGTCAATCAACAATACTAATGAAAAAAAGTTTGCATTTAAAAAAAAAGTTTTATCAACGAAAGTTATTCTGTAAGCTTATTTCATTAAAAAATTATAAAACCATTCGGTTCCCTATTCAATGATATCTGAACGATTTTCTTAATCAGTTATTCTAGTGACAAGTCCATATTAACGCTTTGAGCACAAACATTTGAAATCTTAGGTACATTTTTCGTGTAATTTAAAATGTACTCGATAAAAATATTCTATAATATGTCGATTGCCCTTTATTTCAATCAGCATTTTTCTACCGAATAGCAGTTTAGAGGGCAGGGGGTTTGTTTTTAACACAATCATATACTCCAGGTTTCCCAAAATTAATACAAAAAATGTTAAGAAACTTCCTGTCCAGTATCCCACAGTGGATCTATATAGGAGCATTGCGCCATTAACGTCCATCCATGGCTTTAAAACCCAGGTCGGGTCTTGGCCTCCCGCAGAGCTCGCCCCCATGACTGACGGTCCTGTGCAGCGTTACGCCAGTTCCGGATACTGATGTTGTTTGCATCCCTCACCACTCCATTCAGCCATTGGAGTTTCGGCCTTCCCACTGCTCTCCGCCCCCCGGGCGCACCATCCATGATTCGCTTTGGAATCTCGCCCCCGCCCATCCTCTGAAGATGTTCGGCCCACCTCAGTCTTCAAATTCTAATCTCCCTCACAACAGTAGGATCCTTGTACAGATCATAGAGCTCGTGATTGTACCTAATACGCCACTCTCCGTTGTCACAGATTGGGCCATAGATTTTGCGCAACACCTTTCTTTCAAACGTTTCTAGAGCCTTTTCATGGACCTTACTGATTGTCCAACATTCCGAGCCATATGTGAGTACAGGTTGGATGAGGGTCTTATAAAGAAGGACTTTGGTTTTTCTTGTAACGTGACGAGATTTCATGTGCTTCAGTAGACCGTAGTAGCACCGGTATGTTGCCACTATTCTTCGTTTGATTTCGGTGGACATATTATTGTTGTTTGTTACCATAGTGCCAAGATATACAAACTCGCTGACAGTTTCAAAAGTACAATCATCAATCTGTATGTTGGGAGGGCTCTGGCGTGAATGTATTGGCATATATTTTGTCTTTGTCTCGTTGACAATCAGTCCCATGTTTTTAGCTGACGTGGCCAGGGTTCTAAAGGCAGACTTCAGATCATTTACAGAGCGTGCGATGATATCAATATCATCAGCATAAGTGAGTAGCTGCACGGACTTGTTGAAAATATGGCTAGTAATTTGAATACCTGCATCTCGGGTAGCCTTTTCCAGCGCCAAATTAAATAATATGCAGGCGAGTGCGTCTCCCTGTCTTAGTCCATTAAAAGTTCTCAGGGGTTCAGACAAATCCTGTTGTATTCTAACCTGGCATTCAACATTGGCCATTGTGAGCTTTATTAGGTTTAGTAGTTTCCTGGGAATATTAAGTTCGTCCGTGGCACTATATAGCTTTTCTCTATTTACCGTATCATATGCAGCCTTAAAGTCTATGAAGAGGTGGTACGTGTCAACGTTGAACTCTACTGTCTTTTCCAATATCTGTGTCAAGGAGAATATTTGATCAGTCGTGGACTTGCCCTTTCGGAACCCTGTTTGATATTGTCCAATGATATCCTGTGAGTATTTCGCCAGCCTACCATACAATACGTTTGACAGAATCTTGTAAGAAATATTTAAGAGAGTAATACCCCTATAGTTATCGCATTTCATAGGATCTCCCTTCTTGTGAAGGGGGCAGATTATTTCACAGTTCCATTCACCTGACATGGTTTCAGAGCGCCAAAATTAATACAAAAAATGTTAAGAAACTTCCTGTCCAGTATCCCACAGTGGATCTACGAGTATATAGGAGCATTGCGTCATTAACATAACCAACGTAAATCACAAATCAATTATCAGGCACTTTCTTAAACAAAAAACAAACTGAACAAAGACACATATGGTAGCACGCGTGGCAACTGACCAAATATTTCCCATACCTAGAGTTAAAACATCTGAAGGTAATATGCTTATTTAGCCACCGTGACATACAATGAGATACCAAATTCAATAAAAACAAAAATATATGGAAAATTCAGGCAGTGAATCGAAGTATGGTTGTTGCTTGACAGAAGTTTGAGTACGTTTGAGTTTGAGCTTGCAGGAAGAGTATATTGTACAAAATATTTGAGTGACCTCTTAATGTTTTTGATTAGTGTATGGTGGAGATTGTGAGATGGGCATTTAATTTCTCCGAAATGATACAGTACACCAAGGGTTGACTCACGTGGTACACATTTATTATAAGTTCCCGCAAGTTATCAAGTTAAGTAGAATTTATGACAGAGGTACATACGAGTATTACATAATCAATCAACAATTTGTAAAGTGTATCGATCAAATTTTTCATGCTAATATGTACTCTGTAAGATAGAGGCTAACACCTTGTTTCTGGAGACTCAAACAGATAAAAACCTTGTTTCTGGAGACTCAAACATTTAAACTCGTAAAATTGAGAAATTTAAAGTGTCCACTTTAAATTACCTGTGTTTGTCTTGTTTTTCACACACTAGGTATGCTCGTACATATAATTTTTTATCATGTAAATAAATGAATAAAATAAAAATCATATATTTAGAACCGTTTAATGAAATTTTTAATTACAAAAAGGGTCTCAAAATTTGTGATAGAAAGTTGTTAAAAACATATAAAACTGGCCTGGAAAAACTATAGCAAATATTATGTTTCTACCAGGCAATCCATCCCATGTAAGGGTGATTTGTACCCAATTCGTTAGAAACATATCCTCAAACGTAAATAATATGAAGCAAGTATGCTGTATTTGATTGACTCAATTCGTTAGAAATCTATCTTCAAACATAAATAATATAAAGCAAGTATGCTGTATTTGATTGACTCAATTCGTTAGAAATCTATCTTCAAACATAAATAATATAAAGCAAGTTTGCTGTATTTGATTGACTCAATTCGTTAGAAATCTATTCTCAAACATAAATAATATAAAGCAAGTATGCTGTATTTGATTGATTCAATTCGTTAGAAATCTATCCTCACACATAAATAATATAAAGCAAGTATGCTGTATTTGATTGACTCAATTATCTAAAAGATACACTTTGATCATATAAAAAAATGTATTGTTAAAAACAAATAAAACTGGTCTGGAAAAACTATAGCAATATTATGTTTCAACAAGGCAATCCATCCCATGTAAGGGTGATTTGTACCCAATTCGTTAGAAACCTATCTTCAAACATAAATAATATAAAGCAAGTATGCTGTATTTGATTGACTCAATTTGTTAGAAATCTATCCTCACACATCAATAATATAAAGCAAGTATGCTGTATTTGATTGACTCAAGTATCCAAAAGATACACTTTGATTAAATAAAAAAATGTATTTTTTATACTTTCATTGTTACAGTACATAACATGACGGGTTAAATTGCCATGAAGTTATCTCTCCCAATTAAACAGAAAAGTTTTTTTTAATAAAAATTGGGTCACAACGGGAATCGAACCCAGTGATTTTTCCCTGTTATATTCTTGTTTGAGTTTTTAGTGTGTTATTTCTTAGTATGTTATAGCCACGCATTGATTTCTTTCAACCAACTAGAAAGAAGGACGACCTCCGTGGTCTAGTTGGTAAGACACCCGTCTCCTAGCCCGGAGGTTGCGGGTTCAAATCCCACTGGAACTCAGATTTTTCCAATAAAAGGATTCCAGTCTAGTTTTCACTTAAGGTCTCTTTAACATTTTTCTGGTTGCTTTGAAGAGGTTCTCACATAGCAATCAGCCGACCAGATTGTACTGTATACAACGAAAGTGTAATATAATACGATACAAAGGTTTTTATTCAATCTTTAGATGAAAACTAAATTGCATCCCTTTTTAAAAAGTTTGGATATCAACAGGAATCGAAACTGCAGCCTCCGCGTTTGAAGACGTTACAGAACTAGGCCACGAAAGTCGCCCACAATGTCAACAGTTTTTTTTAAGATTTTATTTGAATCCTGGAAAAAATAATGGTCTTCATTATGTGAGCGCTAGAAAAAATGTATATTCATTACAAACTTTTTAAACTAAGTTAATTAATTACTTCATTATTTTAAATGCCTCCGAAAAGTAGTTTTAATTTAATTGCACAATTTTCAGCGAAACTACCGCCATGCGCCACCGCTGAAACACCTCAGCGGGGATTTAATTGGCTGAGGTGAGGACGCTTTGGCTCCCATTCTTCCCCATTCCCACCCCATCCCACCAATGGGGATGGCCGACACGACCGCGCTTGACATACCACGAGCCGCGTCCCGGCCGATTTCGCCGAGCCGATTTCGCCGAGTAAGCTATGCAGTGAAAATGCCAACTCATATTAATTTTTTTTTATATCTAAATCTAATACCTCAAAACAGTGTTTCTATTTCTTCCTCCTGTGCCAAAAAATGCTAGTATATATATTGTATTATATTGTATAACAATTTCATGGTAAACGATTCTTGCGGGTTTATTGTCGTGTGTCAATCTCTTCCAACAAACTACAAATATTTAAGAAAGTGATAACCTGACTGAAATTTTTTATAATTATAATCTGGAATTTAATGGAAATCGAACTTGCAGCCCTCGGGAAAAAAAAACAATTTACCAAAGAGGCTATGGAGGTTGACTTAATGGAGGTTGACTTAATTTACCAAAGAGGCTATGGGGGTTGACTTAATGGAGGTTGACTTAATTTACCAAAGAGGCTATGGAGGTTGACTTAATGGAGGTTGACTTAATTTACCAAAGAGGCTATGGAGGTTGACTTAATGGAGGTTGACTTAATTTACCAAAGAGGCTATGGAGGTTGACTTAATAATTCAGATGTATTTCTAACCTCATTGTCTCAAAAAATTATCTTACACTTGATTCCCTTTTCATGCTTGCAATTATAATGGAAACAAAGTTGTTAAACATTATTTTTCATCTTCTTGAATTGCCGCTCAACAGACAATAGTAATGATTATTAAAATGACTAATTATATAGCACTGTTAAGAAAGTAGACTGTCCTTAAAGGTACTCTAAATCGGGAATCGAGCCCATTATTATTGACAGATTAAAAATATTTTAAAATCATTTAACTTGATTAGACCGAATAACTTAAACGATGTAAATAGGCATCGTGTTGCATTTTATTGTGTTGTTACAAATTACAACCAACCAGAAATATGTTAAAGAGGCCTGAATTAATAACCAGACTGAAACCCATTTGAAAAAAAATGGAAATCAAACGGAATTGAACCCGCAATTTCCGGGCTAGAAGACAGGTGTCCTATGAATTAGACTACGGGGGAAATTATATTTGTGAACATTTTCCATATTATTTAAAGTTAAACAATTTCAAGTAAACTTAGTAAAACCTTTGAAGTTTAAGAACTTTACAAAATGTATAAGATTCAAATACGATAAAATAAGGTACGGGAAGATTAATAAAACTTTGAAAATGTAGCACAACAAATTAAACAAATTCTGAAGCGGGAAGAGTGAAAAGCCTTTATTGTAGTATAGTGTACATGGCGAGGTTTATGTACATGGCAAAAATGAAAGATATGTGCTAGAATAAAAATGAACATCTGTTCTCTCTGACTATCCCAATGGGGACTTGGTGTGATATTGATGATATTGGTTTATTTAATCATTTTACCAAAAAATAATGGAAAAATACGACAATTTAAAACAATATTTTTTTATTACATCATTTTCAAGAGTTTTTCTCCATTTTCAGCCTAATTTCCTGAGTAATTGGAGTGTGAAGGAAAGTGAATGTTAAAAAGAAGAAAAGTGAATCTAAGAGAAGATAACTTATGTTAAATTAAAAGATATTCAAAAAAATGCCGGCGGCCGTGGTCTTACGGATGACATTCACTCTAAGCAAGCGGACACTCCAGGTTTAAATCCTGACGGATTAACTTCTGGACTGGTTTAACTCTAAGACTGTTTAAAAATAGAATTAATGTTTTTCTGTATAGGCTACTTATTAAAAAAATATTATAGTGGCATAAAGCAAACACTAAAGAAGCGTTCAATAATACTGTCCATCTAAAGGTAGCAGCAGATTGTATCCGTCAATCGTCATGGAAGTTTGATCTACTTGGCATCGTAACTTTGTATCTTACCTGTCAAGTATGTATGTTTGCTGAAGTGCAACAGCATCCAGTTTCTTTTTTTAGTTCTTACCCGGACAGACTTAGGCGCCATGTTCCTTTTAAAGGGTAGACAGTGAAACAACATCCACAAACCTAACTATCCATAAAAACAGCTTTTGCCTCGATTATTCTATTTTTAATTTTTCGCGTGGCTTTCCTTAAATGTTATACAAGTAGAGAGGGTTTTTTTAGTTCCTTTCAACTAATTCTCTAAATGAATTCAAATCATCATCACAATTTTTTTAACAAATACGAGCATTTCCCTATATTCCTTATTTTTTTTCTTTACGATTAAATTATTTAAGAGTATTAATTCTGACTTATTTTCTTACTTATTAAGCCTGTTGAAAATTTTTCAGTAAGTTATATACAATTACAGAGGTATTCAAAGTGAGTTTATAAAAAGCTGTAAATTTGAAAATCTAGCTACAAAGTCTCACGAAAATGTAAAATATTTTGTCAGGAAGGGGCTTTAAACTGTTTTTATGTGACATCTACCGCTCTTCAGGTAATCTACGATTGTTATTAACAGTTCGACGTTTATGTTTCAATCTTATTTAAAAAGGTTTTTATGTGACATCTACCGCTCTTCAGGTAATCTACGATTGTTAATAACAGTTCGACGTTTATGTTTCAATCTTATTTAAAAAGGTTTTTATGTGACATCTACCGCTCTTCAGGTAATCTACGATTGTTAATAACAGTTCGACGTTTATGTTTCAATCTTATTTAAAAAGATTTTTAAGTCAGAACTGATTAAGTTGAGATTATAATAAATTAGAGCATTGCGTAAGATGAATGGAAAAACAACGTATGAAATAAAAGTGAATGTGGACATTAGGAAATTAGGGCATGGCCACGTAGAAATAATGAAGGGTGAAAAATGTACACAAATAATTTATTAAAGTATTGTAGAAAATAAAGTACGAGAAGATTGGGAAAACCTTGAAAACGTGGCACAATTAAATGAAACAAATGATCAAACGGGAAGAGTGAACTGCCTTTATTATAGTATAGTATGCATGACGAGGTTTATGGACGTGGCAGAAGTGAAAGATATGTGCTAGAATAAAAATGGACATCCGTTCTCTCTAAATATTCAAATAGAACTTGGCGTGATTTGATGATATTTATTAATTTAATTATTTACCATTCATGCAAATACATCTGACGGATTTATTGCTTTAACTCTTACAGGCTTAGTGGTCCACGTTATACCCCCTTTTTTGACGCAGTACTGCACAATGGTACACACAATGTACCACTTATTAAACTTCTCTCTATTGCTGCACGAACGCTCAGATTATGTACCACTTCGTATAATATAATACTTATGACTCATATCCGCACAGCTGCAGGTCTGCTCCTGTTCAAATTCATTTAGCTTCTAATATTATTGACAGTTAGTTGTGCTTGGTGTGCCGACTTGTGCGTATAAAACCTTATATATTTGTATTAAATTTTAATAAAAAAATAGTTGTGTTGTGATAAAATTGACTTCAACAATTGTGGTAAATTTATATTTAGGTTAAAAATTAATTTTACTCGGATGTATTTCGGCATTATTTGGTGGTATATTAGAAGTACCAGTGGAAATATGGACTAGTGGTACATAAGTTGTACCACCGCACCAGGAGTTCCTTGACCTACCGAGGTAGTGGAAATATGTTAATTTAGCATTTGTATGTATCATTTTTCAAACACATTAAAAAATAATGAGAAACTTGACTTTTTATTTTTTGTGCAGCCCGAGTAAAAATAAGTGAAGTTTACTTGTGCCTGTAAGGGTTAAAGCAATTTCTACCAACCAACTAGCTTTTGTTTCATAATTATTAGTGGTATCTATGACCGTATTTTAACACATGTGTAGTGTATGAAATTAAAACTGAAAAAAAGTCAAATTAAATTAAAAGGTATATCTCAAAGAAAATTGGATAATGATGGATATTGTACGGAAATTAAAGTACAGGAATATTTTGAGGTAAATAATGCATCATTGGTTTGCTCTAATTTATTGATTAAGATGCAGAATATCCGATTAAACTAGGAAGTTGAGCTGAGTGAACCGCAAAAAATGATCTGTGGAATGATGTGTGATGCGTTGATATACAAAGGATTCTGCTATCACCAGAGAGATTCCACCTTTAAAACAAATAAATCCCTTCTGGGGTAAAATCATCTTGTGAAAAAAGGCAATACTATTAACTTACTTATTATAATAATAATGAAATCATCAAGATGGTTTATTAAACAAGAAAATAGGAAAGATAACGATAATCATAGAAATAAAGGTGTACCATTTACTTTTACTACCGAATAAAGCGACTATCAACAGCCGTTCCAATAGTTTATTCCTTTAGGTTGTAGCGGTCCTTTCATATTATTTAATAAATGACAACACGAATACGATAATGATGCTGGACCTAATTGGCCAATAACCGGAAAGTACACAAACCATCCAAATATTAGCTCGTGAAATTATTCTGAGGATACTTCCCAAAATGGGTCTCAATGATTAAGACTTGTTTTAACATTTTCAAATAACAAATTGTGCCCCATTGTACAAATTTGTGTTTTCCGCAATGGGTTTTGCAATCCTTTGGGAACCATCCATAAGGAAGATTTGGGAGTTTTTTTTATGTTTGGAATTTCGTTTATTCGTATTATTGTAGGTAATACGAGTAGATGAGCCTCTCTGTGTTGTGTCAGATAGGTAAGTACTATAAAAAAAAATCAGTTCTTATTTTTTTATAGCAAAACTTACATGTAGCGAAAAAAGTGATAAAAGTGAGATAAATATCATGGGAATGAGAACATTGCGTTGAATTTATGGAAAAAAATGTACAACAGAATAAGGAAATAGGACATTAGGAAAATTGCGGATTTAAAGAAGATTCAGTACTTCAGATGAAAAAAGAAGCATTAAGATAGTTTGACCTCGTGGAAAGAATGAATTATAAAAGATTTACAAAAATAATCTGTACAAGTAGTATACTCGTAAAAGGCATGATATTCAGTGAAGAAGAAAGCACCATTAAGATGGTTTGGCAACGTAAAAATAATGAATGATGAAATACCAAAATATCCTGTACAAGTAGTAAAGCAGGTATGAGAATTTTAGAATAACCTAGAGCAATAAAAAAAACAATTTATAAACGAGGCAAGAATGAAAAGCTTTTACAACTGGAGAATATGTCCGACGAGGTATATGGGAGTGGCAGAAGCAAGAATATGTCCGACGAGGTATATGGGAGTGGCAGAAGCAAGAATATGTCCGACGAGGTATATGGGAGTGGCAGAAGCAAGAATATGTCCGACGAGGTATATGGGAGTGGCAGAAGCAAAAAATGCATGCTTGGGTAGAATGAAGGAGATATTTATTTTTCTGGTGATGATAATGATAGTGTTTCTCATATTAAATAAAAACAGCAAATTAAAGGTATAAAGTAATATTAAAAAATAAAAATGGGTTAGTGGGGAATAAAAAAAACCTTTGCCAGGGGTTCAAAAAGAAGGCATGATTCTCTTCTCTTGGATAATACAGGTTAAGTTGTAAGTCCAGTTAGTAGTCCCGGAAAGCCCGGAAGCTTGTTATGTGTTCCTTGTGATCCCTAAGCCCCTAAGACAGAACATCTATTCGGGATCTGTCAACACTTCAATTTTCTGGTTCTCATTCTCCTTCTATATATATGATACATTGTTGTTTTCTTTTGTTCCAACTGACAAGCTTGGATTAACAAGGATATTTATTGAAATAATACGTTATTGCGATAACACCCTGTGATCACATAAGTCTCATGTTTTTTAGACGTTTTTTTTCTCAATTATGCAAAAAGTTTTTTTTTTCAAAGAACTTTTGGCATAATTGGGAAAAAATTTAACATTGTGAAAACTGCGCAAATTAACGGAGCTTTGCCTGGTTGGAAGAGATTGAATAATAATATGATGAATTATTTGAAAATGAAAATTTATTTTCAATTATTCTACTTCACCTCACGATACCGATAAATTTGTGTATTATGTGTATGTATTTACGTGCAGATATGTGCGTATGTACATGTGTAGATATGAGCGTTTGTACATGTGTAGATATGAACATATGTACATGCGTAGATATGAGCGCATGTACATGTGTAGATATGAGCATATGTATAATACATGTGTAGATATGAGCGTATGTACATGTGTAGATATGAGCGTATGTACATGTGTAGATATGAGCATACGTACATGTGTAGATATGAGCGTATGTACATGTGTAGATATGAGCGTATGTACAATAAATGTGTAGATATGAGCGTATGTACATGTGTATATATGAGCGTATGTACATGTGTAGATATGAGCGTATAGGCACGTGAGTGCGACAATATAAGTTAACGTGACACGTTAACATAAATTATATTTTTCGTACTTGACATGAAAATGCCCATTTTTACATGGGTTTGCCTAGTAAAGATGATGTGTTACTGAATTTAAATCAGAAAAATAAATAAAAACACAAATGATTTAAAAAAAATGGAAATGCGAGTCACCAATTTTTTATGAAAATCTAAAATAGAAAGAAAAAACATTAAACAGAAAAGTAGAAAATAAAATTCGTGGCTGTTACATAAACCACGTTTTTTTGCTTCTAGTAGTTAGTTGTTTACGATTGTTTTCAGAAAATTAACGGCCTGTTATATTTAAATCAACAAAGTAAACAAAGATTTTAAACTCTAATTAAAAGTTATGTCATTTAACACAAACTAAATTGTGAAACATCCAGAAATATTTACGCATATTAATGTGTTTAAACTTCGAGTCATATTTAATTTATAAGATTTATCATTGTTTTAGAATTTTCTGCAAATGAATTCCGGAGTTAGTTTCCATGTTTTCATTGTTTCTTTCGCAACTTGATGTTTATAACGGCATAAATTTTAGCATTATGGTTTTGTTTTCATGTTTCAGCTTATGAACATAGTTATTTTGTACTTTAGTATTATAAAGAACTCTAGGTCAGGTTGAAGCTTAATGTCGTTAGTAAATTTTAGTTATAAATGTTGACCTTAGAAGTTTAATTTACGATTCAGTCAGTCACATACTGTATAAATAAATTATAATAGCTTAGTTTAGCTACTTTGAGATCTTGGAGAATATATTAGGAAGTAAAATAAAACTATCTTGATATGTTTTTAATAAATTTAAGTTTAATAACTCGTATTGTTGGCAACTATTATTCTGTCGTGTAGCTCATGACTGAGCATTTTGACTGCCATGATAGCCTCCGACGATTCATCTCCATCAATCCCTGCACTTCGCGGCTCGAAGGGTAGTTGTTAAGGGTGGTTCAGTTGCATCTCTTATTTAGTCAGTCTAACGCATTGGGATTATTCCTCTTGTGCGTCGTCTTTCCCTTTAAGTAATCACACACCTATCCAAACCGTCGACCACGAGCAATGTGCCCAAAGAATCGGACGACTCGTTGAAGGTATATTATCGAAAATACCAATGGATCTCAAAAAAAGAAGAATATGCGACTATCAGCACGCTCAATTAACTGAACTGTACGTTTGTACATATATAAGTTCGACAGATTAGAGGCCCTAGAAATTTCTAAGTCAGTACATCGATCCGAACATCTGGTGAACAGTTATATCCCAAAAATCTCTCCACTCTTGGCCAAAATCGTCATCCGTTGAAGCGTTTAACAGAATTTAGTCTTGTTTGTGCTCCCCTGAAGATGAGGTGAAAGCCTTGAAACCGGTAGGGTTATACCGTTACAAAAAAGGGGAATAAACAGTGTTTGTTAAAAATAAATTACAATGTCTTTAAGCTTCCACAACGTTAATGCCTTAACTATAAACAACATATATAAGTCCCTAAATAATATAGTTCTGAAAGAGAGAGTTCCGTAAGTGGATAATAAAGTATGCTGGAAAAATTTGATGGAATTTCTATTTTTAATTTACATAAATAACATACTTTACTTTGAATACGTTAAGTAAAAAAGTGGAAAATACGAGTATATTGAGTTTTCTTATATTTCAGGATATCTAATGAGTTGAGTCGAATGCATTGTAAAAGAACGTTGATAAGTTTAAGGCAGCCCATTTTCAGTATCTATAACCACTGACGAGAGAGAGAACTTTATTTTTCATTATATTCTCATGATTTTATTTCAGCTGGTATGCTAAATAGTGAAATGCGTCACGAGACGCCATTATTTTACAGTTAAATTAAATTTAACAAAGATAGTATTATAAAAATAGGAATGGAACAGCACCTGAAAAACAATACGAATCATAATTCGAGTATAGTTATCTCTTGATTTTCAATTTCGTGCCATTTATGATTAAGATCTAACATTTCAGAGACTATAGTTCGGAAATTCTAGGATGAGTCCTGTGACAGCTCACAAATTTGCCCCAATACATCCTTACGTAATGTATTTACCTAAATAACTTGCTATTTATTAGAATTGAGGCTTATATTAAAGTTGATAAAATAATTAAAATTACTGAACATCCTTACAAGGTTGTATTGGGGCAAATTTGTGAGCTGTCACAGGACTCATCCTAGAATTTCCAAACTATAGTGAGATTTTTTATTTTATGTGATTTTCCCGAAATATAAGAGCTGTGACTATTGAAGAAACAAATGGCATTGGACGATAGATATGTTTCAATAAAATATACAATCTTAATGTTCGTAAACTATTTGAATTTCATACAGAATAACACATCGATCAATAAGTCCCGGGACTAACCAACATATGGCACCTCTGATAACAAATCCATACCATTCTCAGTTAGTACCAACCTTTAGAAGTTACGTGTCAAACTTTCATGATATTCCGACATCGTGTCATTGAGTTACAGTGGTTTTAGTGACGCTACTTTTGCTACGGTAAGGTCATGGCCTCCGGATTTTGGGATGTGCAAGGTATAATATTAATCAATCACCTTGAAAAGGGAAAAACTATCAATAGCGAATATTACATAGCGTTATTTGAGCGTTTGAAGGTAGAAATTGCAAAAAAAACCGCCACATATGAAGAAGAAAAAAGTTCTCTTTCATCAAGTCGATGGTAACGATGGCCAAATTGCATGAGTTGAACTTCGAATTGCTTCCGCACCCAGCGTATTCTCCAGATTTGACCACCAGCAACTATTGGCTGTTTGCAGACCTCAAAAAGATGCTCCAGAGATTTGGCTCCAATGAAGAAGTGATTGCCGAAACTAACGCCTATTTCGAAACCAAATATAAATCGTTCTATAGTACACGGCTGGCAAAGAAAAGTTAGGAAAGCGTTGGAATGAATGTAACGCTCTTAAAGGAGACTATATTTATGAATAAAGAAGAATTTTGGCAAATGTTGTTTTAGTAGTTAGTCCCGGGACTTATTGATCGATGTGTTAACTCTAAAATACCGATCTAGTTGATTTAGAAACACAGCGCGTTTTTGAAGATGATAATAATTGGGAAGAAAACAAACCGTCAACAACATTCATTCTTAATGAATTGAACAAAGTATTTCACACTCTTGAAACCATAAATGCTGATCCAAACATTGAATGAAACAGGAAATCCCGCTGAAATCTGGAAGATATGTTAGCTGCTGCAGAATAATATTTGAGGAGAAAAATAAAAACGACTCATCAATTTTGCAAAACAAAAATAAAAAAGTGCAATATTTAAAACAATTTTTTTTTGTTTTCTGTTTTTGTTAACGCTTTTGCTTCAAATAGTTTTTCACTGATTAATATCATTATTTTAATATTGCATTCGTAAAAATTCTAGAAAAATTACCCGAATTTAACAATCAATCACCATCTTAAGTATAACTAATAACAATGTTTTTCGATTAATGCGATTTCAATTAGTGCAGAACTTTTCAAGTACCTAGATACACTCACTACACTAATCGAGGGATTGTACGAGTATATTGGCATAAAGAATAAGTGTGGAAAAAAGTTTAATACGTAAAAAAAAATTTATTGGTAAAATATTAGTTTTCTCATATTTTCTCCATTTTATGTTAAAAACAGTAGTTTTCTGACGCCAATGCGCAAAAATTGGTAACGAGGCTCAGTTAAATAGTTTTAATAATGATCAAAATCCTTCAATGCGATGTCGTACTAAGGCTTCAAATGAGTGTTTTCAACAAGTATCTCGTTTACACTATAGAAATGATGTTCGTGGAAATGCTGATGAAAATCATTATCATTTTTCATTCATAATTGTTATAATAGTTAAATACACGTGACTAAGAACATATTAGTCTGCTTCTTAAACAAAAAAGTAATTTCGAAACATGAAGCTCTCAATTTACAGATTCACTTTTTAAGTCTTAAAAAAAATATAAGTATTTTTCCAAGAATCCGACGAGATTGAAAAATGAAGTATGAAATACTCGACAGTTTTTGGTAAATAAACGTGAGGTATATAACAAATAAGTAGGAATTTCCAGCGAAATGTTTATCTGCTTGAGCGTGCCCTGGTGACGCTATCACAAACACTCTCGTGTTATTTCTCATATTTTAAATTAAAGTATTCACGTTTCCATGAAAGAAAATTGGGCATATTCATAAAGGGAACTATTGCAAATATTTCAATTTACTTTTTTTTGACGTAGAAATACTCTCTCTAGCGTTTACATCTCGTGTGCTGTCCAGAGTCGATTTAGTAGAGGAAATAGATTTGATCCAACAAAAGATCACTTGACAGGGCCGTCATTTAGTTTTATGAATAGTATTTATTTAAAAAGAAATAAAAATTTGTTTGAATACAATTAAGTTAAAAAACTAAAAAGATTAGTTAAAATTATATGCATGATTTATATTGATATTTTGAGTGTGATTTGTTAGCGTCAATTTACGAGTAAAAAGAGATTTTAGCATTTTCAGATCAGCGCTTCTCCTTGTTCACGTGGTTCTTTATTGTCCATGCCGTCTGACTATGGAACCAGTTACAGACTGCCGTAAGACTATCAACTACGTTGGCTTACTTCGAACATCTATTTTTAATAACGAAATTTGTTTACAAATAAATCATATTTTTTTGTCCTTTACTATCTTCCTTCTCCTTTCCCGATCTTTGCTGACATTTACAATAATTTGCTGACATTTACAATATTTTTCTCTTTACTATCTTCCTTCTCCTTTCACGATCTTTGCTGACATTTACAATAATTTGCTGACATTTACAATAATATTTACCCTTAACTGTCTTCCTTCTCATTTCTCGATCTTTGCTGACATTTACAATAATTTTGTTTTTTAAATCTTCTCCTTTATGAAAATAACGCTTTGATTTTCAACTGAGTAATTGATATGAATCTACTTAACTCTTATCTGGTTAGTTGAAAGAGGTAATCAAATCATAATTTGTTAACTTTATAATGTAGTATCCAATCAAAAAATCATACGGAAAATATGATCTACAATATTATTAATGTCTTGTACTTATTAAACGCCGTTAAGAAAGGTTGAGTTATAGTTATAAGACCTTTCCCCACTAACCTGATCAGTATCCATTTAAAATGGTTTCGATATTTATCTTAATAGGCCATCAGAATTATTAATTAATGACAAAGGAGGGAAGAATCTTGATTTCAGGTCAAAAATGTTTATCGGTGGATGAAATTTGCTTTTAACTATTGACATCCTAGTTGGAATATCATATTAAGACCTTGTTATTTATATCATTAACGCAAAACGAAGCAATTCTTTAAGATTATTTTGACTGAGTATTATGCCAAAACTATCATCTATATGATAAACTATTATGCCAAAACTATCATCTATACGATCAACTATTATGCCAAAACTATCATCTATACGATAAACTATTATGCCAAAACTATCATCTATACGATAAACTATTATGCGAAAACTATCATCTATATGATAAACTATTATGCTAAAACTATCATCCATACGATAAACTATTATGCCAAAACTATAATCTATACGATAAACTATTATGCCAAAACTATCATCCATACGATAAACTATTATGCCAAAACTATCATCTATACGATAAACTATTATGTCAAAACTATCATCTATACGATAAACTATTATGCCAAAACTATCATCTATACGTTAAACTATTATGCCAAAACTATCATCTATACGATAAACTATTATGCCAAAACTATCATCTATACGATAAATTATTATGCCAAAAATAGTACTATTAAGAACTCATTAAATATTCTCGTCTATTACTCCAAACAGTGTCTGTTAAAAACAATCCTAGATTTTACGATTTTAGCTCCATCGGAGTTATTTATTTTATAACTTTTATTGAAATAAATGTTTTATTATTGATATTGCTATTGTTAAAGTTATTGTTTAAAGCAATATCTTTCAATCAACCAGCTTTTATTTCAAATTATTATTGGTATTCTTGATCTGTTATTAGTTTATGACTTTAACGTAAATACATGCTTCTTTATTGACATCTCCATTATTTCAGTTATTGTTTGAAGCAATTTATTTCAATGAACCAGCTTTTATTTCAAACTATTATCCTTATCGGTATTTAAACTAAATAAATAAAAATAATACCTGGGTAAAAAAGTTACAAAATATAACTTTCAAGGAAAATATGGATATAGTTGTGAATTGTATATGAGTATAGAACGAAGAATATTTAACAAAATATATTTCTTTAATAAACATTTATAGGGATACAGTGTGTTACGTAAATCGTTACAAATAAAATTTGAAGTGACTTGATAGTGTTTGTACATAAAATCCGAGGCATTTTTTAATAGCCGTTGTCTCCAATAAGCGGCCAAAAATGCAATGAAATTATTTCTTGAATCTTCGAAAAGACTATAGTTTCTGCCAGTCCGAACAGCATTTAGTCTTGTTTACGCTCCCCTGAAGATGAGGTGAAAGCCTTGAAACCGGTAGGGTTATACCGTCATAAAAAAGTGGAATAAACAGTGTTTGTTAAAAATAAATTACTATAGTTTCTATTTGTGGTGCCATTTTTTACATAAAAGGAAAAATAAGTAAATAGCTCTCGGCTTTAATATGTTTCCAATTTAAAATCCCCCCCTGCCTTAATGATTCACATTCACTTTCACATTTTTTCCCCGCCCCATTCACCATTGTATCACATCTCTCCCCACTTCTCTTCCCCTACCTCATCTCTCTTATATTATATTATTTACACTTGTACAGAATATATTTTAACAATTTAGTTTATCTTCATCTGACGATGAAGACGGTGGTCTTCGAAACTGGTTGTGAACCTAAAATAAACCTGTGGTGAACACAAAAATATAAAAAAAGTTTTTTATTTACTTATTTTTCCTTTTATGCAATTAAATTAAGCTATAATAAAATGAACGGTAATTTTCCAAGTCTTTATCTTTAATTAATCGTATTTTTACAAATTTACTTTTCGAAAAACCCAAACAGTTTGAATCTCCTTTGCAGTTCAACAAGAAAGAGACTGGCTTCGCTTCTGTCATGTTAATCTGGAGTGAACTATGCATACATTTTACTTTTGCAGTAGGGTGAATAACGTGTACTGAATCCAGAATGAAGGGATTAGATCGAAATTTATCCATAAAAAGGATCTATTGTTGCATTTGATGTTACTTCTGGTTCTCGTTTGACATTTCTAATCTCGGAAAAATGGACATACGCTTTGTTAGAAAGTACCAATTCACTTTTCCATATAAAGAATTCTGTACATCGTGTTCCTTGCTATTTTGTATTTATCTTGTATATTGTATTGCTTTCTTAGAAAACTTTTCTTTCTTCTCATATTTTTGGGTATCCATTGGATTTTCTTTTTTTATTTTCATATCATATTCGTATTGCTCTTTTTATTTTCATATCATATTCGTATTGCTCTTTTTAATGTTCAAGATTTTATTTGAAAAATATTATATAATATTTTCCTTATCCTTTGGTGTGTTTGAACAAACTTGCTTGTATCCTTTCATAAAAATACTAAAAGTACTCAAAGTATTTTTTGATATCCAACAAAATACGTTTCCTGTATTATACCTAATAATATTTAACAAAATATCCAACATAAGATAATATTTGCCATTGCACCACATGTGCTCACGAAATTAAAATAACTTTTATATATTATTTATAGCAAAGGCATTTACATTGTAAAGGTTTAAAAACATTGTTATTTGTTTCATCAAACATTGTTTACTCCACTTTATTTAACGGTATAACCCTACTGGTTTTAAGGTTTTCACCTCATCACAAAGGGACTACAAATAACACTCTTCTTGTCATTAAATATTATAAAGCCTGTGTTATTGATTTTGTATTTAGTGTGATTGTGACGTATTCAAACTTCCTTGTTTGGAGTCCTGGAGTATTCCGGACTGCTTTCAATAATACTTAAATGATAATTTATAGAGCGCCGCTTAGAGAGGAGACTCTCTAGGGCGCTCTAATTTGGTATTCGAACCCATCATACTTGACAGAATTATAAAAAAAGTAAACCTAGCCTTTGTAGACTACGAAAACGTCTTTGACTCAGTCAAAAAAGTTATCAAACCAGAGGCTTTAAAAACACAAGTCATTGAGAAAGCATATATTAAGTTGTTCGATAATATCTATAAAAATACCGATAATATCTATAAAGATAAAGGTAAGGGAGTTCATCAAGGTTATAACCTTTTCCCCAAAATGATTCACAGCTAGACTTGAATATGCCTTTACTAATTTGAAATGGGACAATAAGAGACTTGTGATTGACGAGAAATACCTGAGCTGTTTGAGATTTTCAGATGATATTGTTATATTCTCACCGAACCCGAATGACTTTCAGCACCAGCTGCAGGAATTGGTAGAGGTCAGCAAAAAGTTGGTTTGAACATGAAGATATCGAAAATCAAATAAATGATGAACAACTTTACGACCCTTAAACCAACATTAGTAGATGGAAAACAGCTGGACCTTGTCCAGGAATAAGTGTATTTGGACTAAGTTATTTCCTTTGTAGGTGGCATATTAGAGGAAATAGCACGAAGGACAAAACTAGCATGGAGCTCATTTGGACGTTTCAACAACACCTTCAAAAGTGATCTCACAATATATTTGAAGTAAAAGGTGTACAATCAGTGTATTCTCCCAGTACTCACGTATAGCTGTGAGACATGGATGCATACAACAAAAAAACACACCTAAGCTTCAGACCACATAGAGGAGCATGAAGAGATGTATGCTGTGATATACTCGTACTTAAAGAGACCGTGACCAAAACTCTTAGATTAGCAACAAAACAAATATAAATTATAAAGATGAAGTGGCAAAATACAGGATACGTAGCCCGAATTTTAGATTCTCGATGGACATTTGAAATAATCCAGTAGTACCCATGAGGCATGAAAAGGCTCAGAAAAAGACCCAAAGTACGCTGGATGGATACAATCAGAAAGCATGGCAGCATCACATGGCACTAGTGAGCACACAATCTAATTGTTTGGAGTCAACTTCCATCCAGTAGTGGATTGACTCAGGTTGACAATGATGATATACACTCGTTTAAATATGTATTTTTAGGAAAAGAAAGAATAATGAACAGAATAGGGATTGCTACTGAAGAAAAATATGAAAAGAAAAGCCACGGGCAGGATTTGAACCACTGAACACTTCCATTCCCTATGAAGATTCCTATCTTCGTTTATCTATGTTCTCAAATATTAAAATTTATATTTTGTTTGGGTTCGCTGTTAACTTGTTTAATTTAAATCTTTATAAATGGTAACAACCATACAATTATGAAGGACGATGAGGCTAGTTTAGAAAACTAAAAATTATTTTAAAAAGTTGTCATTAAGGTATTTCGCAAAAATTATTAACGGTTGAAATCAATTATAATTTTAAAAATGATAATGTTTTCATGAACAGCCCAATTAGTAAAAACAATAATGGCACCATTTCTTATACGCCATATGATCCAGTGCCTTTTGGTCCCTGGTTTGTTATGTGTGGCAGTACAAATGTTCTTTTTTACAGTAGATTGTATGAATCATGTTAGTATTTTGATATTGATGTATTTTACAGTAGCATCTTGTATTTCTGTAGTCACTCGCACTTTGAATGTAGATTGTGTTCTGTAAAAAAATGTTAGTGGTCAAAATCGACCATTAGTTAACGACAATGTTTTAAAATGAATAACCATATTTATATCAAAATAATAGCATACTTTATTGACTTTCTTACGATTTCCTTTCTGGTAAAAGTAAATTTTCTTCTCTGTGCAAAGGAACTGGGTATGTAAATTTCTCGCGATACACATATAATGAGTTGTATCGCCGAGTGAGGTAGATATTGTGCTGACTTGTAGCTTAAAGTTTCGAGTTTAAAGCAGCTGTTACCGTTGAAATAAGTTACATTCTAACGTTCGCGAGTTTCTGATGTATAAAATGAGACTATTTGGAGTGTGAAGCTCCGGAGAGCGGAGCTTTCTTGAAATGAACTTCGTCAGCTTTTGTGAAAACTTAGCGTAGTCACATTTATAAATACAATTACGCTTTGTTCTTTTCATATTTTCTGCTTTTTGTCTCGTATTGTTTATATGAATTATATTTAACCTTCGCGTTCGCGCGAATAAGAGTTCACGAAAATATTTATTCGAACATTTGAAGGAAGTTGCATAACTTAAGGCTTATTATTATATGAACGTACTTGTATATATTCAAAAAAGGCATAACATCTCGCTTTTGTGAAGTAGTATATTTTTTCTGTTAGTCTTTTATTTAATCTCCTTTTGCCTCTTTTAGCTATTGATGATCTTGATAAAATAACATCAGTTTCCCAAATAAAAACCCAATCGTGGTATACTAATACAAGCTCATTCAACGTCCCGTCATATTTTCTCAAATACATTAAAGTAACATAGGTTAATTGTGGGTTAAATCTGTTTTACATACATATAGATATCCTCATATAACTAGCTACTGATGTTTTAAGAGTACATATTAGCTGTTTTAGAAAATAGTGTACATACATACATACATACCAACACGCCGCTTCCCGGTTCAAGCAAGCAGAGAGAAAAGAGCGCTAGACTTTCCAATCTTGACACACATATTTTGTCTCTTCCAAATCTACATATCTTCTCATGCAGCTATTACTATTCTCTTACCTCTAAAATATCATTGATTTGATTTAACTATACTTTCCCTTGTCTTCCTCTACCACTCACATTTGCACTGTATATTTATTATGTTAGTCTTCATTCGTTCCACATGTCGATCTCAAAATGCATTTTTTTATCTTACTGAAAACATTAAGCCTTTCACAATCCTCCCTAACAACTTAATTCCATATTATGTGATACATTATCACCCACTATACACTTCTTAGTACACACACGTGGATATATCAAATATTTTATTTTTTTCAGTGTCATCCGATGTCAATAATGATTAAATTCACAAATATAACCTTATATTTGGGTAAAAATTAAGGTTAAATATTAAAGTGAAACCAGGGAAAATTTTACAACCTACACTGAAACAGATATATCTGAAACTTTGAACGTAAAAATGTGAACAAATTGTGAAGCCATCCTGATATTTTTTTTGAGCTTGATGGACTGAATTCGACTTTTGTTGTATTACTTCTGTTTAAATGAAATTGCAGCACACGAATAATTAACTGCCGTAGTTATTGACCTGACAGCGAAATCGTTGCATTATACCATGCATGTACAAAGTTTGCAACGTCGATTCCTGTTTTTAATGCAGATTGGGATGCACGTTGATTTAAAAAAAAATGATCATAGAGGTTTTTGAGTCAAAAGAAGACAAAATTGAATTTAATCTTTGCTCTAAATTTATCAACTTAATAAAAACAAAATAAAAAACTTTCGGTTTATATCACAATATTCAGAATGTTTACAATCGCCGCATATTTGATCTTTTAAGATTTGCTCCACATTTTCAAAACATTTCAATTTAAGTGTATGAAACTCATTTTCTAACTGATATTAATTCATCACTACCACATGTATTTCTATCTCCCGTTTCGAGGCGTTCTTCAGGCCAAGGAACCTTTTTTGATATTATGGAATATTAATTAAACTTCGAAGGATGCGAGGCTGTAAATCATTTCCCTATTTTAGGGTAAAATAATGGCAAAATTGAAATAAATATAGATTTTTAATGTCAAAGACAGAGGTGGTCAACTACATAAGAACGGTGTATATGGAATGCAATGTGCTGTGTAGTATATGGAGTAGAACGTTATTCCGTCTGAAGATACGAAGTAGAAACACGTATCACAGAGATTAATGTAATAAAGTAATTGAATAACATATATTCTTAGTAGGAGTTCCACAAAGTAAAAAAAACCTTTTAAAAAATGAAATTTTCAAAAGAAGTATAAAGTTATCGATTACTTGAAATCCTTTTAAAACGCTATACGTGTTTTAATTACCAATTTAGTTGAGTTTTATTGGAATTCATAAAAAATGAAAAATATTAAAAATGTGAACAGAATTAAAAAAAACTACTATTCGACCAAACATAAATCAAGATATTTCATTATTTGTATTTTCAATGAATTATATTTGAGTGTCTGAAAATTTCACCCGTAATGTATAGCTAAAAGTTGAGTTTTCCTAAAGCTTTGAAAGTATTTTATGGGAATACTTTCTTAGAGCATTCATGCAAGTACTCAGAGTGCTGGATTGAGGAGGCCTTATTGGTTACCTCTCTAGTCTGTGATTAATAGGTGTATATTCGAGTTATTCATATGCGAATTCGAGCAAAGATTCTATGCAAATACCGCTCCGTTCAATGCGACCATTGAGAAATACAATTGAATACCTGAACGGCGAAACTGTTTACATACATGTATAATAAATAATAAAACGTCAAGAACGATAATTTATATAATACGGCTACGTAATGTTTTATTAACCTTAGTATTTTAAAAAATAGAACATGTAAAAAATATTTGATCATCCACATCTTCTGGTCTGTTATCATCAGGACTGTTCTTCTTGAAATGTTGACTCCCAGTTATTCATCAATTTTTTTGGGAGACGACTATCAGCGGGTATCTTATGCATTGCCACGTAGACAACTCTTGTGTTATCCATTCTTTCCACATGACCTAGCCAGGGTCGTACGCGGTTTTTACATCATCTCACAATAATCTCTACTTCACAAATTTCTCTGATATGAAAGTTTCTAACTCTCGATCGAAGTACGAGTATTTTATCCTACGGGGACTCACAATAATCTCTTTTTCACAAATTTCTCTGATATGAAAGTTTCTAACTCTCGATCGAAGTACGAGTATTTTACCAGCAATAGCTCTGAGAGTTTAGTTATTAATCCTCACCATTCGTCTTGTTTTTGTCGTACCTGCTCTAAATTCTATATGTCATGATTGATCTCACACATGCATAGTATTATAAATATTGACCTTACTGTCTTTTCTCACGTGTTTTATATTCCAGATCATATTTCTGCAACTGGAGAAAGCAGTTACTTGGTCTTTAACTTTTTGTTGAGATCATTATAACTGAGCAATTTACTTGAATTCCATCACTTATTCAATAAGCATGTCATCAACAGGTTGTTGCAGTTTTTCAGAATGTTCAAGGTCTGAATACTGAAATTGTATATTTTCTTAGAAGTATAATACAAAGAAATTAATTAGCCTGCTAGATGTAAGTAAAATAGTAAAACAATTGCGCACCAACTGGTAAATGTTTTCTGAAGATTCTGAAAACTGTTGAGTTTCGTTGCTTTTATCAACTTAGCGATTTTTTTATCAACTTTGAGGGTTCAAGACTTGGTTTGGGAGTTTGTGAAATCGATGGTATTTTTGAATATTGTTTTCCTTCGTAAAAAAATATTTGCATTCACATGTGGTAAATCTGTATTTTTTGTAAATAAACTATGTTTTTAATGAAAATGTCTTTAGTGAATATATCATTAGAAACATTTATTTTTAATTTTTAATTGATTTCAATTTATCTTACTTTGAACTGTTTTCAAATGTATCGGAGTGTGATACTATCAAAGTTATGATTTGAATAAATTAAGTGGTTTGCCACTTCCAAAAAATATATTTGGTGTGAATATTTTAAACAAATATATTACAATATATAAATCTAATTTGCAAATTGAATAACGCCCAAATAGCATAGTAATAGATTTGTCATTTTGACGAGGTTTTTAAAATTATTTTCTTTTTATAAATATTTAAAGGAAATAATTATGCTATCGTGAAAAACAAGAAAACAAGTCAAATACACACAACATTGAATGAAAGTGCGGAAATATTTTTGCTACATATGTGACGAGATAGTATGAAAAAAAAACTATTGTCATATTTTTTTATTTATTAGACACGACTAGCTCTGGGCCAGGTCACAAAAAAATACATTCAAAACTTGTCCAACCGCTTCATGCCAAATAATCATTTCATAATTCCAAGAAGCATCGAATTTCGAATTAAAAGTGATTTATACTAGTCTCCAAATCTCCTAATGGGTATTATGGGAGCGTAATTTGTACAGATGCCTCTAAAGGATTTGCGCTGATCATTTTTATTATATATACTCGTATGTTACATATGTATATTCCCTAAGCGTTTTGAAACTTTAAAGGTTGATATTAATGTTATTCATGGAGGTCGTTATAGTAAAAAAAACATGAGTTTGACTGTATTTTTAAATAATTCGTCAAGTAGCAATATTTACACACGCTGATGCGTAGGTACGTGCATGTATAGTATGTATTGTTGTCTCTCCACGAGGGGCAAATTCGACAACACGTACTATGAATGACACCAAGGAATTAAACACTTACTTCAGTAGTCTCAAACTCAAGGATTTAGCAACAGGCCAATATTTACACACGCTGATGCGTAGGTACGTGCATGTGTGTATTGTTGTCTCTCCACGAGGGGCAAATTAGACAACACGTACTATGAATGACACCAAGGAATTAAACACTTACTTCAGTAGTCTCAAACTCAAGGATTTAACAACAGGCTAAAAATAATATTGTCTTCCGGTCACGCTCTTCAACGTGACTGCAAAATATATTATATTTGAAGTTTGATGAAAAATTACGCTTTTGATTATTGACTAGAGTTATTGCATTAAAAAATATAAGATTTTTTTTAACGCCGATACAATCTCTTTCGATCTACTAGAAATGTGTAAGAGAAGCTTGGTGTGACAAATAGACAAAACCTTTTTTTTTTTAATCTGGATACTAAAGAGAATTGAATGTGTAAACCTCGAGCCGGAAAATAAGCGTCTTACCAACTAGATCTTGGTGGTCGATTGATATGCATCTTGAATTATTTTATGCCGTTTATCTCTTCCGACACAGAAAATACTTTAAAAAAAAAAATTATTTCATACCAGAAGACAAGCCAGTCTAAAAGTCCGATTGACATAATAAGGCGTGTTTTCCCAATTCCTCCAACGGACAAAATCTTATTATAATTTTTAGTTTTACGATTATGCTACAATATTTTTGGTTATATCCCTTTATCATCCTTATCACAATCACGCTAAGTCTCAATTGAGGTAGGCAGAGAGATTGGATCACCACTTCATTCTATTTTGGCACACATCATAAGTCAGAACAGTATGAAATATTATACGTACCATAAGACAGATGAAAACTGATGAAAACAGTTTTATAATTTTATTGTATGTATACAACTTTCGCATTTCTTAATTTTGTTCAAAGTACCATAAATATGTTAAAAGGTTTGAATTTGAAAAATAAGAAATTAATCAAGGAATTCACATATTTGTAAGGTTATGGTAAGTGCATGTTGTAAAATCTACAAATAACTTTGTGGCTGCCAGAAAATTTGGTATTATAGTTCGGAAATTCTAGGATGAGTCTTGTGACAGCTCACAAATTTGCCCCAATACAACCTTATGTACTGTATTTACCTAAATTACTTGCTTTTTATTAGAATTGAGGCTTATATTAAAGTTTATAAAATAATTAAAGTTACTGAACATCATTACAAGGTTGTATTGGGGCAAATATGTGACCTGTCACAGGACTCATCCTGAATTTCCGAAGTATAATGAAAATATTATTAGATGTTGGTGATAGCAGAAACAAAATCAAATCAAACTACAAGAAAAGCATTTCGAAGGCCTAAGAAGGGACATTTTGAATAATTTAATAACAAAGTTATAAAAGTATGTTTTTCCAAGGGAAATCGTCTTAAAATCAGAGTAGCCATATATTATGGCCAATGCGATACTATATAGGTCAATGATTCCGTTATTAATTCTAAGAGAGTTTGAGCACAACACCCTATGAAGGATCCTTGAGGATCCCTTCTAATTACCTCAGAATAATGAGCAAGACTTCCTTCTTCGTGATCTGTTCCATCATGCGAAAAAGTTACGGATGATTTCTTTGCAAACTGGAATATAAAAGAGCATTCTATCTCTACGAAGCATTATATTTCAGTGCTTTAAGGAAATCTATACAAATGTTCTTATTAATCTGTAGAGAGTTTAATGGAGGGGAAGAAGTCGACAAAATAATAAAGCATTGTCTCCTTTCATTTTAGCTCCGTTCCAAAAAAAATTACTTTGTTGAAGTAAACAAAGGGATTACAAATTGTTTTAAATTGTATTTTTATTTCGATGTTGATATCGGTTGTTCTATTATATCACACATAAAAAAATATTTTAGCTGATTCTCAAAGAAAATAAATAAATATAAGACAGGTGTCTTCTAGCCTAGAGGTTGCGGATTCGATTCCGCCAGCACCCATTTTTAATAGGGTTCTAATCCGATTTTCACTTAAGACTTCTTTCTCTAACACTTTTTTGTTTTTTTAAAGAGATTGCTACTTGTCAATAAATCCACCAGGTCGTATTATAAAGGATTAATGTGTCATACAATACAATTTAAATAAGTTCACTATATCGTTTTTATTTAACTTGTGTCATAAATTTTGTTAAAGGTTTAGTTTTGTTAAAAAAAAGTTTTTGAATCATCAATACTTTATAAAGAGTACATTTCATTTGGATTTATCCTGAAAAATATGCTATAAAATACAGTACCGCAAAAGAACCATAAACATAAAGTTAAAGGAAATAATAGTTCTTCCTTTCATGTGAAATACCTTAGTATTCAATATAAAATTCAAGAAGCTCAATTTTTAATTTAACAATCGATAAAAAGAAAAGCTTTCATATTGTGCTCTAAAAAAAAAGTAAAATAAGGAAAAGAGGCGATTTACGTATTCCAGTGGAAGAACAATTGCCTTTATATCAAAAGTTTTCGATTCGATTTTCAATCAAATGAAAACTATTCGTCACATTTTCCACATTTAGACCTTTTGTTTTATACATTTTTTATTGTCACGTAGAAATATCTTCCGACTTACCAAAATCATGTTAAATAGGACTGAAACGATTTTTTTTTCGAAAAGTAAGTGCCAACGGCAATCGACCTCCAACCCCCGGGATTGAAATACATGCGTCCTACTAAGTAGACCGCATTATTTTCATTATATTAAAAATAAATTTGCTCAACAGAAAATTATATTCTTTAAGTTTATACCTATCAAATATAAAGTATATGATAAAAAATCACTCGTGAACGAGTTATTTGCTCTCATATAAGTGGATGACGCCTGTTATTGCGTTGGTTTATTATGTGTAAGCTGTTGCACTTCATGAAACACACATTGTCAATATGACAAATTTGACTTCTGATGTCACAAATACTCCCAAGACGATTGGTTGGTTTAATATGCTACAGCATTTTTGTAGGCAGTTTTATACAGTGCTATTTTGTGTTGTTTAGATGCGCCGTAAGTTTATTATGCGTAGCATATAAGATACAGACAAACAAAAAAATTCATGTAAAATTACCTAAGAGTAAAACCAGTTCGGACGTAAATTCATTAGGAATCGAATCTCGGATGCCGGCTTGCTAAGAATAAATTTTAACCAAGATCACCGACAAAAAAGACGTATAAATATTAACAAAATCAAATCCATTCTCTAAACATTCAGTTTTCTGATTTGTAGTTTTGTAAATATAATAACGACGAAGTTAAGTAAAACATGAGGAAGTAGTTAGTTGTATCTTCCAGTAAGATTTAAAAAACAGTTAAACATGTCTTGATTTATACAGAAAATAACTCAAACGGAAAGAAAAGTTATTTCAATTAAAATATTAATTTCCTATCGTTTTTAGTCACTACAACAGAGCTTTTGATGTATTATAGTGTATTTAAAAAATGTCTTCTTAAGAAGTCTTTTGTACAATAGGTTCCAAATGTTCTTAGTCCCCCCTCTTCAAGGAAGTTTATTCCATACGATAGAAACAGCTGTTTTAAAAGCGCAATCAAGATATGGTGTGGGCTGAAAACTATCTAATGTCTTCGCGGCTGGTCTCGCCCTGTATTGATGAGGGTGTATCTCAACTGGAGGGATGTTATGAGATGAGCCCAAACCTTTTGATAGCTTCTCTGTTGAATGTATTTGGTTCGACATTATCTTGAAATATGTGTGTAATTTCAGGATATATGTATGTAAAGGGTCTTTCAAATTGAGTTTTTTTAATTCTATTTTTTTTAATTCTTGAATAAAACACACTATTTGTTTTGATATCAAAAAACTTTTAATTGATCATTGAAGTATAATGTATGACATATAAACACAAAAACCATATCCGCCAAATGTCCACCTCTTGCAGCTCCACAGATGTCCACTCCTTTGTCAAAATTTTCTATGACATTTTGGCATAATTGCGGTTCTATCTCGCCAATAACGCGAATAATTTCGTCCTTCAGCTCAGGAATTGATTAGGGGTCATTCTTATAGACCTGGTTTTTCACGTAACCTGAGATAAAATAGTCCAACCGTGTCAGATCACATGATCTTGGTGGCCAATTAACATCACCGTTTCCGGAGATTACAATACGTAAAATAATTCAACAATTTGAACGCGTTGTTGAATTGTATACAACTCCATTTTCATAAATGTCATACACTACATTTCTCAAATGTCACAATACCCAAGCAAGTTCACGACGCCATCTGTGTTTTATCCAAGAATTTAAAAAATGCTCAGTTTGAAAGACCTTTTATATATGATATGTACATACTATGTTGATCAATATACCTATATTTATTATTATTAAAACTGTATTTTATTGTTCATTCCAATAAACGGAGACCTTGCGTTTAATAATAAAAGAAAGTTAAAAAAACATGTAAATGTATTAAATGTGACAATAATTCAAATACATGACAAATCATTACGATACATTCTCGGAAATAATATAATTTAAATTTTTTTTCTTCGAAATCGTTTTATTAAAGTTCAAGGAGAGTTTGAATGAGTCTGAAGGGATTTTCCACCCTGTGTAGCCTAACCATTAATGAATTGTAGGGAAATTCGGTTGCTTGATGACAACAATATACCAAATTATGTTATGTGGGCCTCAAAAAGGTTGTTTGTGCTCAATGTTAGGCAATTCAAAGCTTTAAATATTATAAAATATAGCTTTGAGCTACACCAATTCATGAAAGTCAAAAAAAATCTTAAAAAAAAACGAGTTACTCAGCAAAGTATATCGTCATCAAATATTTACCGAACTGCAGAATTCTAGCCTCTTAGTAGCCTTTTCAACTGTATTTAAGCTAATCCAAGGTAAACTGCATTGCTGTGGTCAAGTAAAAAAAAACAACTAATATATTAATCAAAGTTCTCAGTTCAACCATAGGAATGGTTTTTGACTGGTTTGAATTGTTTGAGTGCAGATAAATCGATTATCTTGGTTCTGTGGCTGGAAAAATACCTATTTTATAATTTGGAGATGAATATTAAATTTCTATTGTGGCCCATTGTTTTCAAAAAAGGTTTCATGCTGTTTTTTTTAAGATATTATTATATGACTATAAACAGGTTTTAAGTAATGAACGAAATATTCGTGTAGTTAAACAATAGTCGACAAATTTTCTAATAGTTTGATAATTATTTTATATAGGATGCTCTCCTCAAGAGCGCTTTAATTTGGGATTACACACTCAGCTTAAATTGATTTTTATTATCAAAATTTCAACAATGATGTACATATCTTCCTGGTTTGAAATTTATTAACATAAAGAGTAATACAACATTTGAAAAAAAAAAAACCAAATGTTAAGTAGGTTGGGTATTTTTTTTGGTAAATAAACATCCGTATACTTTTCAAATACTTGGACATACTATATAAGTACGTTGGAGTTTAGTGTAGAAAGATATCAGTTTGAAACGCGCGTTGAGCTTCTTTTTCAAATAAAAAAAAAAAAACAATTTTTCCGCTTAGATCCCGGGGAACTTCATATTTTTTTAAATATCAAAATTTTTACATGTAAAAATTTAGATATTAAAAAAAATGACCTCTTATGGCGTACCTAAAGGATGTTATATGATTTTGTTACTAGCAAAAATGCTTTATATCATAGTTGGATCAACAAAAAAAATGAGAAAAATTAAAATAAAACATAATTTTATACGATGATGAAGGTAAAGAATTATATATTAGAAAGACTTGAAGACTTCAAGTCTTTCTTATCTATCAATCTTTACCTTCACTTTCTAATATATCATTCTTTACCTTCACTTTCTAATCTAGCATTATTTACCTTCACTTTCTAATCTATCATTCTTTACCTTCACTTTCTAATCTATCATTCTTTACCTTCACTTTCTAATCTATCATTCTTTACCTTCACTTTCTAACCTATCATTCTTTATCTTCACTTTCTAATCTATCATTCTTTACCTTTACTATTTGGGAAGTATATTCTCAGATGACGAAAAAGTGGAACGAAGTATTGAACGGCGAGTTGCAATTTAAAAATGAAGTCAATGGGGTATTAAAAAGTTATACTCATACCAAGCAATATCTAGATCTACCAAAATGATGATTCACAACTGCTTAGTAGTGACATTGCTAATGTGTGGAAGTGGAAAACTAATGAAGTGGTCCGCGCAAATGCGATTAAAATGCGTATAATATATAAAAAATATGTGGTGTGATAATGTATGACAAAATAAGAAATGTAATTATTAAGAATGAATATAAGCAAAAATACTCGTATGTGTTAAGTAGGGTAAAATAATACGTTGTGGGGGTTTGGACATATTGAACGGGTGAGTGGCGAAATATTGACAAAACAAATTTACAATGTAAGCATGAGTGAAAGTCATGACAGAGAATGACTGAAAAAAGTATGTTTGGATCAAGTGAAAAGAACCGAAAGAAAGGAGTAAAAAACAGAAGAAACTGTGAGAATTTGAATGACTGTAGAGGAGGCTGAGAAGGTTTAATTTGATAGGAAAGTTTAGAATTCTGTCCTTTATGTCTACCCCAACAGGAAAATGGTGTGATGGTTTATATGTATGTTTTTATGAAGGAATCATAGTTTTCATTGAGAAATCTTAAATATACGTAGTAAAGATATCATAATATATCAAGGGTAATTGGTGTTTTTATAAAGGCGATATTAACATGGTTTCTTGTATCAAGGGACATAAGTTAAGATTTAGGGAGTTTAATGTACCATTTAAGCGTTAGAGATAATATTCTAATAACTCCATGTCGACAGAGACACATGTACGAGATACGGATTGGAGATAAGAGAACTAAGGGGAACATCAATAACGCGTAAGGACACATTCGAGGCCCAGTTCTAAAAATAGCTATTATTAAATTATACAATTCCTCAAATCTTTTGTTCCGTAGCCGTATACTGAGGCTGTATAAGATGCAAGAAGATTAAGATGAATTAATTGGGGTAACTTTAAAGGATGAAGTTCAAGTGGTGTTTTATGATATTTAAGTAATCTGCCTTAGGTGTCGTCTGTGTTAGAAAACCGGTATTCAATAATCTGTCTTAGGTGTCGTCTGTGTTAGAAAATCGGTATTTAATAATCTGCCTTAGGTGTCGTCTGTGCTAGAAAACCGGTATTAAATAATCTGCCCTAGGTGTCGTCTGTGTTGATAACCGGTATTTAATTTAAAATTTCATCTTATTTTATGTTTATAAAAATAAATCAATAAATGTGTAAGAGTTGTTACTCACTGTAAGTTACACATATTACGTTTGAATGGAGAAGTAAACGTGATTCATGATAGTGATAAAATTTATCTGTTATTCATAAAATGAATAACAGAAAAATCGTAGCTGTTTTTCATAAAATTATATCACTACATGTTACGTATAAAGGTTAATTTTCATTTAATCTACAATAAGTAACAAGTCATTTTTTGCAATTGATTAATTACGTTGAGTCTGGATGACCCGATTCCTGTATGATACGTTGTATATTATAGGCCATATTAGAAACAAAAATATGAATAATTTCATGTATTGTTTATAGTTAAGGCATTGGCGTTGTGGAGGTTTAAAGACATTATATTTTGTTTAATGAAACACTGTTTAGTCCAATTTTTATACGTAACGGTATAACCCTACTGTCTTGTTTGTGCTCACCTGAAGATGAGGTGAAAGCCTTGAAATCGGTAGGGTAATACCATTACAAAAAGTGGAATAAACAGTGTTTGATAAAACAAATTACAATGAATAATTTCATGTTTAAATATTCATCGTCATATTGCTTACATTTGTTTAAAAAAATATTTCAAAAGAAATTTTATTATCAAAGAAAAACTGCTTGATATCAAAGATATTTTGTATATAACTGAATAAAATAACATAAATGGGGGCTCACAAAGGCGTCAAAATTTGTTTTTTTTTGTTCGAGTTGAATAGACCTTTGAAAAAATGTAGATCTTTTTGTTTTTGCCGCAGAAGATACGTTATCATATATGGTACACGCGCCCCTCGATTTACGCGGTAGATGCGTTCCGCAAAAAACCGTATAAATGAAAACCGCATAAAAAAGACATACAAAATCTGAGCTCATACGAAATCATGGAAAAGGTTCCAGGATATAAAAAAAACCCAGGGATACGTTCCAAAAAAACGCGTAAAAAAATCTATGATTGTACAAAGAAATAAAATATAATTTCACTGTAACAATTTTTTTTTATTTAAATGCACACACATACAACACAATTTTTTATTAATATAGTAAAAGTAGCGAAAGAATTAAAAATATACATAATATGTTCACGTACATAAACATATGATGAAATAAACGAGATTATTTTCTTCAGAATTTTTGCTGCTGTCTTTTAAAACCACTGTTTTTGTCTTCTTCACAATTGTTGGTTGAAAGTCACTATCATCAGTAGAAATATCTAAAATGTCTGATTCTTCTTGTGAAAAGCACTATCTGGTTATTGTAAGAAAATCTGTAACTAATATTCGATTTTTATTTTTAGTAATTTCTTTATGAATTTCTTCATATTGCACATAAATATTTTTTATATCTCGTCAAATTTTTAAAGGTGTTTCAACATTGGAATCAATGTTTATTACCATATTTCACAATTTTCGGTCTGATTAAATTAATTCGCTCATATTCATAGAAGTCAATAAATTTAGTGATAATACCAATAATAATTGTTCCATTGATTCGTCTTTTTGTTTTTTTTAACCTGGCGAGTTTATTGCCATGTGGCAATCTCTTCCAACCAACCAGAAATATGTTTTTATAGGCCCTAAGTGTTAACCAGACTGAAATCCTATTTAAAAAAATCTGGGTTCCAGCGGGGATCGAAACCGCAACCTCCGGATCGGCAGACAACTGTCTTACCACCAGGCCAGGGAGGTCGTCTTGACTTTGGCACCGCTAACTAGTGATTAAACTATATATATATGTTATTATTAATAAGGACTATCTTCTTCAATGATTTATTTACATTTTAGAAGAAAAAAAACTCCCTTAAAAAAAAAAACATTTTAGAAAACCGAGTAAAAACCCGCGTAAATCGAAGGACGGGTGTATTACATAATATACATATAATATTATGTTCGGCGGAAAAACGAGAAAAAATGAAATTACACATATAAACACATATATGCCTATGGGTGTGAATGATTCACTTCAGTGTTAAAGTATTGAGAAAAAATATATAAAATTTGTGAATAAATACGAATAATAAGACTTTGTCACAGGCTTACTTCTGTGAAGTGATTTTCTCTGTTTATGTGTTTATGTGAAGTGATTCTTTGTTTATGTATTTTTATGCATTTGAACTCTTTCGTTTGCCTTTTCGTAAAACGATTAAAGTTGTTAATTTTATATTTTGGTAAACGAGTAAATTAAAAAAAAAAATCACCAATATTTCAACTCCGGTGAACACCTCTTTCAATACATCCCACCTATACCAGTCACCCTATAAATGTATCATCACGCTGTTTCCATTTTGGACTTCTATCGCAAAACTGCTTCTACACACACGAATCTTCTAACGCAGCTTCATCAATTTCTTTGATTTCTTAATATGTCTTTTTTTTTATTTACTTGAAATTTTATAATATGTACTCGTAAATTGATTAAAAAATTGAATTTGATATGCCCATTTTACCAGTATGCGATTATTTTTTAGGTCAATAAAATGCTTAATCTCCCGTGCTTTAAATCACAACGGCAGGATATCTAACGCGCGTAATGCACCAATGTTAGTTACTTCTCAATTAGTTGCAACCAGTGAAATATTCACGGAAGTAAAACAAATTCTACATTTATGAAAATATATATTCATAAATGTATTTTTTTTTATATATATCATTTATACATCGTCCCCTTTTACACCGATTCAAAAATTGTTAGCTAGGTATTTAAAATTCGTTCAGTATCACGGACTCACCGAGACTCAAATTTCGAATTACTTTCCAAATATTCCTCTCTCGCTCTCTTGTATTCAAAATTCAATTCTCGTATGCTTTCTTTGGCGACAACCATCGTATGGGTTTTGGCTTATTTATACTATGACTTGCAGCCCGTGAAATATTCACGGAAGTAAAACAAATTCTACATTTATGAAAAAATATATATACTCGTATATTCATAAATGTAAAATTTGTTTATACGAGTATATATCATTTATACATCGGCCCCTTTTACACCGGTTCAAACATTGTTATCTAGGTATTCAAAATTCGTTCAGTTATCACGGACCCACCGAGATTCAAATTTTGAATAACTTTCGCAGAGAATCTAAGTATTCGTCTCTCGCTCTCTTGTATTCAAAATTCAATTCTCGTATTCTTTCGTTGACGACATCCATCGTATGGGTTTTGGCCTATTTATACTATGATACTCGTACATAAAGTCAACATTAAGTACTTGACTGTTAATAGTTGTAAATATAGACTTTAATTCAATCAAGAATATTTATATATTATTTATAGTTAAGGCATTAACATTGTGGAGGTTTAAAGACATTGTAATTTGTTTTATGAAACACTGTTTATTCCACATTTTGTGGAATAACTAGTGTTTGATAAAAAGTGGAATAAACAGTGTTTGATAAAACAAATTACAAGAATATTTACTTTATTCTAGGCAGTTTTTAATATTTAAGAAATAATAAAAACGATTATAAACCAAATCAAATAAAGCCCTTGGAAATTTAAGTATTAACGTGCACTTTGTCGACAGTAAAATAAAACAAAAATAATTGATGGCGAAGGGTTTAAATTTTAAATACCTTTTTTGTCTTTTAACCAGCGCTAATGCGAGTAAATATTTTAGTCTTAACTCGAGAAAAATCCTCACTGAACTCGTCTTTAGCAGACCACAGGACTTTGGTTTAAATATACTCCTAAAAATTCTCTCAGCTTTTTGTCAGTCCTAAAAGTTTTCTCAAATATGTAGACCACAGGTCTCCGGATGACCCAGTGGTCACCGCTCGTATTTACTACTTTTTGAGAATGTTAGTTGAGCTAGCTGAAATTAAGGGTTATTTGTTGAAAAACATATAATTTAAGACGCTTTGTTCAGAACTGATCCTGTACAAAGCACTCTAATTTGTATTGTATGAACCATAGTTTAGATCAGGGGTGCTCAAACGGTGGATCGCGGGAGGTTTTTAAGTCGATCAATTACATATTATATTTTTGAAATTTCCGACATTCAATTTATAAAAAGTACACTAAATATTTTTTAACAATTATTTTAACCTAATATTGGTTAATATAATAACGAACATTAAATATTAAATTATCATCTATCTGATAGATGATAATTTAACATTTAAAAGATGTCATTTGGGTTGAGATAGCTCTATCTCATCCAGTTATGAAACGCGTCTCAACCTTCCGAGACACAAACATTAAGGGCTTCGAAAGCAGTGTTTTCAGAAAGAGACCGCGCGCGAACTTCTCGCTGTCAGGTGGGTCCATATATAAAAAATCTCAGGTGTGTCCATATATAAAAAATCAAAGCCATAGAAACAGATAACCAATTTTGGGCTTGTTTATCTGAAGAAAAATGTCCATGTTTGAAACAAATTGCCTGTCAGTTAACAGCATTGTTTGGGTCAACTTATTTGTGCGAGTCTGCGTTAGAATAAATGGAAATAATGAAATATAAATATCGTAATCGGCTCAGTGACGAACATTTTAATTAATGCTTGCGTTTGTCACTTAGTAATTACGTGCCATCCTATGAAAAGTATGCAGATGACATGCAGTGCAGTGCCATGCATCGACATCAAAAGAATTTTAGTTACAGAACACTTATTATTTCAATGATAATACTTATTTATATATGATCATCTTTGCAATTAATAAATGCTTACCATTTATAAACTTTGTATTTTATTTTTACCGAGTCGATCGCTTGCCGCCTAATGCTTTTATGGTAGATCACCGATGGTTCAAGTCTGAACGCCCCTGGTTTATACGTATAAATGCATAAAAATCCAATCTACACAATAAAGTTTTTTAATTAATTTCCAAAATCAAATGAACAATAATCAACCCTTTAAATAAAAACAAATAAGAGCATACATTTCTATGGCGTTTTGGTAAAGAGGTACAAGTCATCAATTACTTATTTGTCAGTTTGAAGTTTTGCAGCACTGGTATTCCTGAAATACAGACCTCAGGTAAATTTTAAAGGTAAACGTTGAATACATAAATTATGTATGTATTCAAAGTTCACCTTTAAAATTTACCTGAGGTCTGTATTTCAGGAATACAAGTGTTGCAAAACTTCAAACTGACAAATAAGTAATTGATGACTTGTACCTCTTTACCAAAACGCCATAGATTTTGTGGTTAAACTCCATCATAATATCCCATGCAAGTCCATTAGGGCGCCTTTGTATTCTATAAAACATATGAAAGCGTAAACAATGTGAGCTGGAATTTATAGCTTTTTATAGTCTATTTTGACGTAATTAAAGTTTATTTCTAATTTTCGAATAAAAGCCTATTTTGAAAATCAAACTGCGCCTTTGTACGGACTTGCATGAAAAAATTTAAAATAGAACATAATTTTTTTATGAAGGAAAAATTTCACTGATTAAATTTAATATTTTCACATAAAGGATTGAGGTATGCTGATTTGACATTTCCAATAAACTTAAATAATGTATTTTGTGGGCTGGATCCGTATAGCAAAAACGTTTATTTTAAAATTCTGTTACAAAATTTTCAGATGTGTGAACTTATGTTAAATAGTAATTATTGTTTTTTTTTTAAATTAACTACTGTCAATCATTTAAATTAAATACAAATCTCTTTTCTTAAATTATACACTTTAATACTAATACTAAATAGCCTGAACGAGTGGACTTGTTTTTGCTGAATAATTAGTGTAAGAATTGTTATCTAGTTATAAGTAGTATGTAGGTGTTAATTATTTCTAAGATCTCATATATTAAGATTGAATAAATAAAATAAAATGATATGTAGGAAAATAAGTTTAAATAAGTTCATAAATTATAACATATAATTAAGATTAGTTAAGTAATAAATTTGTATATAGGTATAGCCTTGACAAATGTTTGTATAGTAATTTACTTGTTTAATAAAAAAAAAATTAAAAAAAAAAAAATTTTTGAAGAAATAACTTAACAAAAAATGTTCTACATATGAATGGTTGAATTAAAATAGGCACTAAGTACAAAAAAAAAAACAAAAAAACTAAGTATTCAGTTTCATTATATATGACATATAGAACGAAACTGCATACTTATTTTTTTTGTGTTTTTTTTTGGTACTTAGTGCCTATTTTAATTCAACCATTCATATATTCGAAAACTGAGCGTGAAAATGAAGAAAATATTTTGATAAGAAACTTAACATTTTGCTGATGTTATTGAAGGTAACAATGCCACATTCCTCCACACATGTACGACGTATAATGCAGTTTCTTCAAAATTTCGATTGCTGACGGGTACCATTGTTGGGTTGTAGTATAAAAACGACCATCAGATGAAGTTATTTCATATGGGGTTATGTAATCGAGTCTCTACTAGTAACATTTGGGATAGCTAAGGGTATTGCTGAAGGGAAGTAGTTCCTTGAGAGAAGAGTATTGTCTCATCCAACCACTATACTTAGACTTGAATTGTGTACAAAAAGGTGTCTAAAATGTTGGGTTAATATTAACAATATATAGAATAAAAATTAGTTGATATTTTATTATTCAGCTGAAACCATTATCATTTCATTATCTCCATCGAGGTAAGTAGTAATATATGTGGGTTTACTTTTTATTTTGTTTACTGACATCTATTTTTTTTAATCTTGATATACGGGGGTGTGGGCTGAAAGCCCTCCGATGTCCTTGCGGTTGGGCTCACCCTACATTAGTGGGGTGTACCTCAGCCGGGGGTATGTTTGTGAGATGAGCCCGGATCTTTTAATGCCTTCTTTCTTAAATGTATTTTCTGCAGTTTATTTTGAGATGTATGTGTGATACTCGGAATTAATTTAATATATGTTATATATGTACACATTGTGTTGCTGTCAAGGAACCTTTATTTGTTTGTTTTTGTCTCTTCTTCTTATTCTACATGTGCAAGGGTGTGGGCTGAAACCATCTGGTGTCGCCGTGACTGGGCTCGCTCTATATTGGTGGGGTGTATCTTAGATGTTATTAGATGAGCCCAAACCTTTTGATAGCTTTTGTTTTTAATGTATTCTCTGCAATTTATGTGTTCTTGAAATATATTTAAATATATTATGTACACACTATGTTGCTATCAATAAACCTATATTTATTTATTATATTCGTTTACCCTTCATTCTATCCATGTACACATTTTTCGTTTCTACCCCGTCCATACACCTCATTATATTTTCCCCTTTTCTAAAGTATTTTCACAGAATTTGATTCATTCAGTCTTTTTTAACTTCTCGTATCTTCTATACAACTTGTATATATTATTTTTGTAAAATTATCATCACTCACTCTTTCTAAGTGACTAAACTATCACAATGCATTTTTCTTCAACTTAAATACCGCATTATATTTCAATTTGCATTATTCCCTAATATCCTTCTTTATTTTTCTGTCTTACATTGTTTTTCCACACCTTCTACGCAACGCAACGTTAGTTAAAAATACACTATCAAGATGTCAATTATGAAAAACAAGTACAGTACCCGGCGGTAAGTAATACACATCGGGCTTAAGAAAGAGACTGTCAGCCATTATCGGCTTTGTAGAGCGTCGTCTCTGTCATTCATACACGTGTTTCGTCGCCAGACTGTTAGCGCATCGTGTGACAGAGACGACGCTCTACAAAGCCGAAGTTAGCCGATTATGGCCGACAGTCTCTTTCTTAAGCCCGATGTGTATTACTAACCGCCGGATACTGTATCTTAATAAGGTGCTGGAAATGTTGCCTCAGATATTTAAACGGATATTAAGATTATACGATCAAATAGTGATGTAAAATGGTATTTCTAATGGAACTTGTTAAGAAAACAGTTCCAGATCTATTAAGAAACTGCGTCGTTCAGTCATGCGCAACACGAATAGGAAGAATAATAAGTTATGTTTTTTTAAATATCTACTTGAGTAGGCATTCATAATAAGTGGGAAAAAATAAATATTGAAATTCCAATTCTTCTAAATATAAAAGAACTAAATGCCACAAAGTGAATTGAAGAAAGAAGATTTAAGTAAAATATAAAGGCCATGTGGCATTTAAACGTGAAAGAACTATCACCGAAATGAAGAATCGCACAAAAAACGGGACTTATTCAACGTTAAAGTATTTCCAATTAAGGGTTATATAATAAATTTTACATTAACTTTCGTTTCATCTCTTCAAAAAAAGTTTTTCAACAATAGGAAAAAGGTTCAAAAAACAGATAATAAATCTAGCTGAAGTATTGATAACTGCTCCGGGGTAGTATTTGTAATCTAGACAAACTAAACTCTCGAGTGTACGCTAACGTTGTTTCTTTTGTATCCAAGACGTTAACTGTTATGGCTGGCGAATGTTTTGTTATTGGGATTTCTCTGTGTTCCAGTTAACAGACGTTTAATTTATCGAATAGGCTTTTAAGGAGAGATTGAAAAAAGGTTTTTGTATGAAACGAGTGTTGGAGGACTTGTGAGTACATTCAGTTTATTGTAGTCCATTATCGAAGAATTGTACGAAGGCAATTTTATAAATATTCGTTAGAAGTTTATTCTTTTTTACAAAGAAATTTTTGTTTTCATAAATTTTGTATGGTGGATCAAGTTTGGATGTAAATTGACTTGCTATCCCTAAAATAGTTTAATTTTTAATGTTCTTTACAAAATTTTCCTTCAATTTTAGAAAATTTCAAATTTATTTGTAGCAAATAATTTCATATATACTTTCATATACAATAAATAATTTTGATAGTATATAAATATCTCGAGAGAGAAAACAAATTTATTTGATATATATTTGTATTCTTACTTCAAATAACTCGAATGAAATACCATGTAAATATGCGTGGTTTTTACATAATTTTCTAACCAAATATACCGTACAAAAATTAATACAAAAAAATTATACCATCTAGAATTGAAAACCTCGTAACATCCCGTAAGCTATGGTTAGTACGAAAAAACCTACCACTCGAGTTGAATTTCTTCGTAAATCTTTCAATATTTATTCATTCAAAATGGGCCGGAGCACCTCTATACTTATTTTCCCATTCAATACTCCTACTTCTTTCTATTCTATGATCCATCCTCATGACCTCATTCCTTATTCTATCACTCATAATTTTTCCAAAAAAAATACTCAAAACTCGCATTTGACCGTGTTTGTCTTGATTTGATCACTTTTGATGAAAAAAAATGAAACCTTCCTGGTATAGTTGGTAAAATACCTGCCTTTCGACCAGGAGGTTTCGGGTTCAATTATTGTTGATACCCATTTAAAAAAAAAAAAAAGGTTTGTACTTAGAATTCTGGTTAGTTGTAAGAAATTACCGCATGGAAATGAACCAGCAAGGTTCAATTATTTGCATCGAAATATTAGTATAATAAATCTCTCTTTTCGAGTTTAAGTTTTGCTGGCGTTAGTCAAGTTAGTCGCAAAAAGCCATTATAACATACGTACGCAGGAAAATGCAGCAAAATACTATTATATGAGTATGTAAGAAGCTTTGCTTGCCGGGAAATGCTACGATCGGTTAAGATATTGTTAAATCTATCATTTCTTCTTTGTATTCTACAACATAATTAATATTCACAATGAAAGTTTTTTTTTATTTTGTAACTATTTTTACAATTCAATAAAGCCTTGTAATAAAAGTCTGGCGCAAAATATTATTATTATCTTGTTTTAATTACCCTTTTATTTATACAATACAATCAGGTCTGCTTATTATAATGTGTTAATCTTTTCCAACCAAACATTCCAATATCAAAGAAGCCTTTAGTAAAAAAAACTAGATATTGTATAAATCGTTTATTAAAAATATCAATCGAAATCGAATTCGTAGCTCCAGGTTGGAAATCAGTTGTCTGAACAAGGTTATGGAGGTCATTCAAAGTTCAAATTATTAAAAAAAACCTCAAGTTTAAAAAAAAAGGTTAAAACCTCTTGGCTACAGAGTACACATTTAATTAACTTGTTTGAGAAAAACTGAGAAAAAAGTTTCTTCAAACGGGGTTGTAAAAATATTTTAGATTGCCAAACTCGTTACCTGTTCCGTCGAGTTTTCAATATAAATTTCAGAACAAAAATGTTTTCAGTTTCTAATTTTGGGAACTATTGTGCAGTGCGCTGTGCCGGTCTTTTTTCCCATCTCTGAGGATTAGTGAAATATTTGAAACAGGCCCGGTTTGTCGTAGATAGAACCGTTTTTTTGCAGTACTTTGGTATAACGGCCAATTTTTTGCTCAGAACTGATGTAAGGTTAAATGCCGCCTTTTTTGAGAAAATAATATTTTTGAATAAATTTTTCTGATTTATTTAAAATTATATTATAGATATATTTTATTAACGATATTATTAGATTATAAAGATTACCTTTCTTAAAAAGTTTCATGATATTTTTTTAGAGTATCGTTGCAATAAGCATCCCCCGTAATGAAAATCTATATAGCGCTGTTTAGAGAGCATCCTATTCTCATGGGTAGTTTAAAAAAGTCATTACTTGAAAAAACGTTACAGTAAAAAGTGAACCAGTCCTGAGTCCTTTGTTCGTGCCACAGAATAAATAATCTGGCCATAAGTTCACGCCTCAATCTATCTCTCTCTGCTAGATATTGTTTTCACTCAACACTTCGGACAAATATGACGTTCAACTTGTTTATTCATTCATTCATGCTCACGTTTCGCATGTTTCGGCCAAAATGTGATAAATCTATTATAAACAACGCGAGAAAAGTTTCTCTAAAGGATATTGCGTGTCAATATTATCCTTGCGATGGGATACAATTTTAAAATAACAAAATTTGACACGTTTATTTGTTCTCGTCAATAAATCTATTTCAAAGGAAAATGCAATATTTTAGAAAGCATCGTATTTTAATAGTTTTGAGGTTAAGTTTTTTTTATTAATAAAAAATATATACAACGTGTACTTTTAAATTAATTTCGGATAAATTCAATGGCAGTTTTTAAGGGATATGTGATAAATATATTGCATATTTTGATAGATAGGAGTGAGACGTGAACGTGGAAAAAGACTGAAAGAAGTCGAATAAATGAATTGAGAAGAATACATGATGTGATTATATATAACTGAATACGAAATTAACCCTTTAAGTGCCGGAAGTTCTTAGTATGGCTGAACCCAGCAGGCCGGGATCTTTTCAATAAAAATAAAACCTAAAAAAAATATTTTTTTGTACACAAATATAAAGGATGTTATGAAAACTTACTAAATATATACACCGTGGGGCGTTTGAGCTGCCATTCACTTAGAAAACACAGTTTAAATATTCACAAAATGTCAGGGTTGTCACAACTTGACACAGAAAACACGTTTACTTATAAATATAGTGTAATATAATATACTTTGTAAACTAAAATCAACAAATTATCTGTATGATGTATAATAAAGCACAAAAGGTAAACAAACTACAATATAAAATAAAACCGTAAAAAGTCTATATAAACGTCGTATTATGCCGCAAAACTACCGCCAATAACCAAAGAATACATGAAAACACACTTTGTAAATAAATACTTTGAAAAATTAACAAAAATAACGCACAAAAGTTTAAAATCAACCACTGAACAAAACTACAAACGAAGTCATTATAAATTATCGCACTTACGTCGCAAAAAATGTAGTCGGTAACCCTGTATTAGAGACACGTATTGACTGTCAGTGAAAGGTTTTAGAAAGATGACTGTAACTATGATAATATCGGTAAATTGTAATATTTAAGTATTTCTTGACGATCCCAATAGATGTCACTATGTGTTATAATTTATAAATTATTACAATTGGATTTGATATTGGCTTGCGACAAGCTCAAAGGAGAGCGCGTTTACGCGTTCATTTTGTATGGCCGGCCTGGCGAGCACTGAATCGGAGAGCGCGTCAACACGCTCGTGGCAGTGAACCGGTGAAGTGATTAGAGATGAATGTGAAGTTAAGGCTGATGTGTTGAATAAGATGAAGAAGAGTAGTCTGAGATGGTTTGGGCAAGTAGAACGAATGCATGAAGAAAGACTAACAAAACAAATATATAGTGAAAATGTGAGTGGAATATATGGTAGAGGAAGACCAAGGAAAGTACGATTGTAAAAAGTAAATGATATTTTGAAAGAAGGAAACGTACTCGTATATGGTCAGAGAAATCGTGCGAATTGTATGAGTAGGTGTATGGATCCAGGAGAGGTGAAGGATGTGTATTAACATAAGGTAGTTTGGTGCTCCATCCTCTCTGCCAAACCCGACAGGGAAATGGCGTGATGATATGTATGTATGTATACTGCATATATTAGATTCCCATGAGTAGGTTGTTTGCGCGATCATAAATTTGCTATTTCTCACTTGAAAAATGACCGAGAGACAGAAAAATGAATTTGTTAACGCATCCCAGCCCTCACATATGATGATCTAAATTATAGGCCCCCAAACTTATTTGACCTACTACCCTTTTTCAGCAAAAAAATTACACAAGACCTCCCTGGAAATTTAACTTTCATAAATGAAATAAAACCGAAAAATTTAGTGAACATTTTTTTATGTACAATACAAATCTATAGTGTTATAAATAAGATATGCTGATACTTAAATTTTTGAAGTATTTATTAAATAATCTTAATGAGAAGGTTGAACCTGATGTACTGCCACCAATTTAGTAATGTTTTGCAGTTTGTTATTTGCAATTAAATTTCAGAAATAAATTTATGCAACTATGAGAGTATTTTTTTAATTTCAAAAAGGTATTTTGGAAATAAAACAATTTGGAAAATAAATTATAAACGTATTTATTAAAATAAAATATATTTATTAAAATAAATAAGTAGCCCCCCTACTTCCCCCAGGGCCAGCATGGCCTTCTCAGTTTTCTCCAGTACCCCCAAAGTGGCCGATGGGCCCACTTTGGGAACCTACGATCTAAATGGTCAAGTGGTCTATTATTATCTTTCAAGCGGAGATTGAGAGTTTCATATTCGATTAAGACTAAAATGAAAATATATTTTTTTTCATTCAGACCTTTTTTGATTGATGTACTATATGTTAAGTGCTGTTAAGTCTAGATTATATGACTTGAATGTGTTATTATACTATTTGGACGACATATGTGGTCATGTCAGAATGCATCAATTTTATCCCGCGTTTGGTTCCCTGTCGTACCCAAAACGATTTGAGTCGTTAGCTGTTTTTTTAACTGGAAATATTTTGGTTGACCGTAAGAAATCGCTACACGTCTGAGATGCACGATCGGCATGAGGTGCGTGGCCGCGCGGTAACGCAATGGACTTCCGTGCGGTAGGTCGCCGGTCCGAACCCCGTGATGTGCTTCTCCCTCGAATGATACAGGCATTTTTCCGCCTAAAATTCGGGGGTACAAGGATACCTATGACTTCAGCCATAGATATTATTTAAAAAAACTAGTAAAAATGTCATGATTTATTTTTATATTAGAATATTGAATACTAAAATATTATATTATACGAGTATCAAACGCTTTTTTCTAATACATACATATACTTATCATCATTATTACCATTACCAAACGATTGTCGGACCCGCACTCCTCTATGGCTTCGAATGCTGGACGATGTATAACTCTTACTCTAGGCAACTAGAAACTGCTGAAATGTGCATGCTAAGATGGTCAGCTGGTGCGTCCCTAAGAGACAAAATAAAAAGCTCACGCATTCGTGGAAGCCTAGGTGTTACAGACATCAACAGCAAGATGGAGGAGAGGCGATTGAGATGGCATGGGCACGTTGGACGCAGAGCACCCGATCACATTGTGAACCAGGCAATCTCCATGGATCTTCTTCGAATAACAACCAGAGGAAGACCAAAGAATTCATGGGTGGTGCAAAAAGATAACCTGATGCAGAGGCACGGCCTGAACGATTTTTATCACACATTTTAATAAAAAACCATTTCGTAGAAAGCGTGCAATATTTAAAGTCATAAAAATACAAATTATATTTTATGTGTAAACGGTTTATTTTTAACGACAAATAACGTATTGCCTGTAATAAAGTTCCGTAGTGGAGAAAATTGCAAATACCTCCATAACACCGCTTATCAAATACCTCGTTTTCGCCATAAATAGTCGTTTAGTTCTATGGGGTACAGCTTAATTGGCAGACATTTGTTTTAATACAGCTACGATGCTATAAATGGACGCATTATATTATAGTATTAAATAATGGTATTTAAATAGCAACATACGCATGAAATATATACTAACAATTCATATTAACTTTAAGAACGGTATTTTAGTATTAACAAAGTTTAAATAAAACGCAATGGTTTCAACGGTTTTCTTAACAAATATGTTTTTTTCCTAAACATATGCGAATGCGTGGAAGTACCCTATCTAATGCCCGCAGCCACTACCTTCCTATTTTTTCACTCAACTTATACATATTTATTTTGTTATATTTAATCTGTCAATAACAGTGCGCTCACTTTATTGATATTAATTTTCTAATACTTTTAATATCTCAATAATAGAGAGTTTGAATTCCGAGTCGTCTACGTCTGCTTTCTAAACGGTGTTACATCAATTGTTTTTTTTTTTAATTCAATTAATGGAAAAATTTAAAGACAGGTCCATCTTCTGGGAGGCGGTACTTCTGAAAAACCGAGCAATATATTGAGATCCCCCTTATAATCGGTAAATAAGCTTATTCTCCCTAGTCGAGATATAAGGGTGGATTATTTGAAAGGATATTTGCTGTTATTTAACCTAAATGTTCATTGTTTTATGCTACGCTCTTCAATATCTTCAATAATACATGAGAGTACCTCAGCATGTATTAGTACTCCTTTACTTCCATATTATTGAATAAATCAATATTTCTATTTTAAATACTTATAGTTCTACGCAATATGTTAATAACTGCGTGGTTTACGTTTGATTTCTAGTTACTTGATAATACGTTTGATTTCCTGCCCGGAGATTGCGGGTTTGATTCCCGTTGGAAAACAGATTTTTTTAAAAAGGATTTCAATCTGCTTTCATTCAAGCTTATGTAACTCTCTTCAAGTTATTTGAAAGAGCTTGTCAAAAATATTATTATCTATATGTTCCAACAACATTAATTTGTCTAGTCGACTAATGAAGATATCTTAAATGCTATGATCCAGTCTCCATGGTTCCAGATTAAATAAAAAGGAGTGTTATATTATCATTCGAAGGAAGTTTGAGGGTTAAATAGGTATAACAATAAGATAGATGCTTTAGTTTTTCAACCTCAGTGACTAAACTGTAGTGCAGAATGTTGAAGAGCTCTAACTTCTAGTTCAAAATTTATGTTAGACTTTTAGTCTAGTGATTGTCAACTACCTATATATAACCAGATAATTTTATACAAATGCAGATACAAAAATTATCTAACATTATGACAGGAGCCATTATCCTTACTGTATTTACTGTATTTTTTTTATTCGGTCAATAAGAGAGGGTTCGTTTCTAAGATATACCACCCTTGAGGAGAATATGTTCTCTAAAATGGCATAAATAAATGGTCTGTTATTAGATATAAAATAAGAATAAGTATCGATACTAATTGTAGGTCTTTGAGAAAAAAACATGATTTTTGAAACATTTTATTGATTGTCCGCTTTCAAATAAAAATAATAAATGTATTTATACATTATAATACAAATGAAATAAACCATACAAAAGGTTTGAATGAAATCAAGTTAAGGAATTAATTGTTTATCAAAGGTTTCAGTTTAAACTTTGTGTAAGTAATTGTGTTTAAATGAGGAAAAGATTACTAGAAACAATATAATCAACAAGTGATCGACTTGGAAATTCATATAAATACAAGAGCGAGTAAGTCGCTGGAACAATAACGTCACAAAGTTTCCCTTCGATGAGAAGTTGAGCATTGTTCAAGTCACGTGTATTTCTTGTATTTTGTTCCTTTAGGGAGATATTTTCAGACATGTCATATTATCGTGTTCTCGAGAAGGAGTTTGATTCTATTTCGAAGTTGAGATAATAAAAACAAGTGGTTTTCCTTTCTTCGTTGAGTAATTTCTATTACTTTTATTTCAATTGTTGTTTATCTGTACTTTTATAAATATTATGGTACATAAAATATATAACGTTTTTATTACTATGCTGCAAATTTTTCTACCAACAACAATTTTTTTAATAAAAATTAGTGTAAATTAGTGAGAATAAAAAATATAAATCGCAATTATAACCTTCCTACAAAATAATAATAATGAAAGGACAAATTATATAACGCCATTTAGAGGGCGAAATCCCTTCAAGGGCGCGAACCTACTATTATTGGAAGATTGAAAATATAACAAAACAAAATTTTTATTTATTTATTTATTTTCTCAAAACAGGCTTAGCCCAATTACTCGTACTTTGAAAAATACAAGATGTGTTAACATTAAAAATAATGAAAAATTATACAGAATAAAAAGTATAAAAAATTGTATAAAATAAAAAGCAATGCATATGCATACATACATATATACACACAAACATACACATATATTCGAAGTCACTTCGTTGTTCGTTCGTTGATGAGTGTTTTCTAACGCGCTCAATCTTAGAAGAAAATTTACTTTTGCTTTTGGTAATGTGATATGAAATATGTCAATATCCGAAGCAGTTCCATTCAAAAGAGTTAAGGCCCTTCCAATAGTCGTATAACTTAACTGTAATGATAGATAAGTAGTGACTGCGGCCATCAGATTAGGCACTTCACGGCATCTACATATGTTTAGAAAAACATAGTTGATGATAAAACCGAAGATGACTAATCTGCTTATGAGAAGACGAACTACATAGAAATCTTTGTAGATTTTCCGATATAAGATAGTAACACATTCGGCTTTAGGTGTAGTGTAGTACTGTCGTGTTCATATATCATTGTAAATTTTGATAAGACTTCCCTAATAAGAGCTGTCTTTAAGTGCTTCCAAAAGCTGTATACGTAACCAATATTTCTAACAATTAGAAGTAGACGATTTCACGCCAGCAATACTAGTGAAAATGAATAACATAGCCAACTCCTTTTGATGCAAATTGAAGAAGAATAAGCGCTAAGGGATACTTTGGGAGATATTGATGAGATATATTGATTGACTAAAGAAGAATAAGCGCTAAGGGATACTTTGAGAGATATTGATGAGATATGTTGATTGACTAAAGAAGAATAAGCGCTTAGGGATACTTTGAGAGATATTGATGAGATATGTTGATTGACTAAAGAAGAATAAGCGCTAAGGGATACTTTGAGAGATATTGATGAGATATGTTGATTGACTAAAGAAGAATAAGCGCTTAGGGATACTTTGAGAGATATTGATGAGATATGTTGATTGACTAAAGAAGAATAAGCGCTAAGGGATACTTTGAGAGATATTGATGAGATATGTTGATTGACTAAAGAAGAATAAGCGCTAAGGGATACTTTGAGAGATATTGATGAGATATGTTGATTGACTAAAGAATAATAAGCGCTAAGGGATACTTTGAGAGATATTGATGAGATATGTTGATTGACTAAAGAAGAATAAGCGCTAAGGGATACTTTGAGAGATATTGATGAGATATGTTGATTGACTAAAGAAGAATAAGCGCTAAGGGATACTTTGAGAGATATTGATGAGATATGTTGATTGACTAATGAATAATAAGCGCTAAGGGATACTTTGAGAGATATTGATGAGATATGTTGATTGACTAAAGAAGAATAAGCGCTAAGGGATACTTTGAGAGATATTGATGAGATATGTTGATTGACTAAAGAATAATAAGCGCTAAGGGATACTTTGAGAGATATTGATGAGATATGTTGATTGACTAAAGAAGAATAAGCGCTAAGGGATACTTTGAGAGATATTGATGAGATATGTTGATTGACTAAAGATATATTGAAGGGATAATTGAAGAGACATTTTGATGATTTTTTCAGTGCCCAGAGTATAAAGTTGACATGTGTGCTAAGACATGGTCACAGGCCTATGGTATCTAAAGAAAAAAAATTAAACGTAATGAAAGAAAGTGCAAATATATTTATATAATTATTGAATTGTTTTCTGTCATTCTAAGATCTTGATTTAACACGTAAAAAAATGGATGAATTAATAAATAAATATAATTTACCAATTTTATTTCTTTAATATAACTTATTAAAAAAATTAAAATAAATAGTCCAAAAGGTGCACTAGCATATTTATAATATTATTTGATAATTAGAGATTTCCTAAAGATTTTAGACAACATGTAGGAAAATAATCCTTACACTCATTGGGTATGTTGCAAGAAAGAATAATGAAGAAGATTTCGAGGACATTTAAGAGAAAGCGAGCAAGAGTAAAATACTCCACAAGATAGTTGGATCAAATAAAGGACTTCATAGGATCTTCTTTAAGCGCTACATTCAACATGACCCAGGATCGGGAAGAATGGCGACAGGCGGGGAATTTCCTGACATGACAGAGGAACATGACACTCAGCATTGAGCACCCGATGAAGAAGAATACAAATAAATATATTTTTTTGTTATTTGTTTTTATCAAACACTATTTATTCCACTTTTTATAACGGTATAACCCTACCGGTTTCAAGGCTTTCCCTACATCATCAGAGGAGCACAAACAAGACTTGTTTGTCTTTAAACCTTCACAATGTTAATGCCTTAACTATAAATAATACATAAAAAATATGATATTTATTCAAATTATTCTTTATCGTTGATTTATTTGATGCAGCCACGCTAATGAATGTAAAATTTAAAACGTTTTTGGGAATTTGATAACATTTAGAAATTCATTTCACATTCGTTTTATTATCGACAACAAATACAGACATGTAATAGAGCTGTGATGGAGCCGTATTCAAGGAGATCTCTCATCACCCAATTGAAAGGACCGGCCATCCTCTTGAAGAAATTTGAATATTTCGTGTAAGAATGAAGGAGAATTGGGATTGTTAAGCACGCAAAATAAGTTTGACAGAACTTAAAAATTCTATTCTATTCCTTTTATTGTATATAATGATTATATTGGAACTAGTTTTGATTAATGGATCTTAGATGGAAGGTTTCGAAAATAACTTTTAGGATAAAAACATGTTTTTTACTGGAAGAATACATTTAAAATTTATGTTATTATTCCGTTTTGTTCTAAATTATTATTTACTAACTTTCGAATTGAAATTCTTATTTCAATGCAAGTACACACAAAGCGATTTTCAAACAGAAAGTATTATTTCTACTTACATGAAAAATAATTCATGTAATGAAATATCTCTATTTTCATTAAACACATGTTTTCTTAATATATCAATTTATTTTAATATTGTAGAATGACTTTTATACTATCCGTTATACAACATTAACAATTTATATCATCTGAATGGAAAAAGTTGATCGTAGTGTAAAAATATATAACAATGCAAAAAAAATCATCATTTTGTGGACATAAAAAATCATTTCTTAAGGCCAGGTCTTTGACGAAGTGGTCGCATTCCTTAATCACACAATTTCGTATATTTGCCCCAAATATAAAACACTCAGCTGAAACATTCATACATATTTACATTCATGAAAAATTCACATCCTTACACATACTTAAATCAAAAGCTGTCAAATACATTATTCCAACGGCATTTTTATCTCAACCATCCTATAAAAATCATGTTTAACAACAAACACGCTCTACATTCGCATCAGTCATTCACTCACATACATACGAGTATGTGGAGACCTAAAAAATTTAAAGATTTAATTGATATTCTTTACATTATTTTTTAAACCATAACTTATTGTCATAATGTGCATCATCCATAATTACGTATAGGGGTGAATCGATAAAAATATAACATCCTATAGAACACCCTTGCATTCTCATTTGCTTTGTTTACTTTCCATCTCCAACAAATCACTTCCTCTAGTCCTACTTATATTATTAAGAGATTCGTACTTTCTTAATGTTTAATTTAAATATTTTTTTATGAAATATATTTCACAAATTCAAACTTCTTTAAGCAAACATCATAAGCTGGTTGGTTGTTATAATAAATGCGCCAGATTTATAACCATATACACACAAGTATAAATAAAAAAACATATTTTTCTGGGTCTCATTCTGTCGTTAGAAGTCTTTCTTCGCCTTAATACGAATGTTTTGATTTTGGACATCTTTTGTAAAATTGCTGCTAATATTATTAAAATAATGACTCGTGCTGCATTCAAACATTTTGTACACTATCTGCAGTCAACTCGGTTATATAAGTAATTGTTGTATATGTTTGGTAGTAAAAAAATAAGAAACAAGAAATTTTGTTGAAAATAATTGAAAAAAATATAAAATGCTGCAAGTTAAATAAAAATATGGCCAAAAATTTATTGTAGGAAAAGTACAAATTCAATATTAAATGCTAAAGATGGTAAGTAATATAACTCGTATGAAAATTGAAAGTAATATGACTTCTATGAAAGTATTATGACTTGTATGAAAACGAATTGTATATATTAAAATCCCCCATTTGTGAATACTTTTTTCTCACTTTCCTTGATATGAAACCGTTAAGTGAATTTATAGAGTAACTTGTATGTATCGTGTAGAGTTACTTGTATGTATCGTGTAGAGTTACTTGTATGTATCGTGTAAAGTTGACTCAAAATTGACTTTTTCAGAGGGAACAATGAGTGCACTGATCATCGATAATTTTACTTTGAGGAAAAAAATCAGTTATGGTAATAACTTTCAAAATGATTTGGTATATATAGTATAGTAGTCTGATTTGGTAAGTAGTCTGATTTGGTAAGTAGTCTGATTTGGTAAGTAGTCTGATTTGATTACTTTTTCGTTTCAACAGTGGTGTGTATAAACTTTTATGTGCTGACTGTGATAATTTCTATATAGGAAAGACAAGAAGATCTTTTGAAAAGAGATTTCGTGGACACAAATCCGCCTTAACAAATCCTTTAATTTATTCTGAAATGGCTAATCATTGTCACCGTGAAAACCATACTTTTTGTATCGATGATGCCAAATTCTTACATATCAGTAGTAACGGAAATAAATTGGACAGATTAGAGGCCCTAGAAATTTTTAAGTCAGTACATCGATCCGAACATTTGTTGAACAGTTATATCCCAAAAATCTCTTCGCTCTTGGCCGAAATCATCCCATGCCTCCCTCACCCCTCAGCCCCCAACCGTTGAAGCGTGTATATCGGTACCAGTTCGAACAGCATTTAGTCTTGTTTGTGCTCCTCTGAAGATGAGGTGAAAGCCTTGAAACCGGTAGGGTTATACCGTCACAAAAAAGTGAAATAAACAGTGTTTGATAAAAATAAATTACAATAACTATAAAAGACTGAAAAAAGCCCTTAATTGCTGAATGGATTTTCCTCAAACATTCTCTACTGAAAAAGCGATTTTAAATTACATATATAATATGGCGTTATGCACAAAATTCCTTGAAGTTCCGTCTTGAAACTTGACTTTTGAAAGATCTTCTTGGCTCAATCAAATATGTTCCATATGCATGAATATTTAAGTTCTAAAAAATCATTATCTATCCTAAAATATTCCTTTTCCATAATTCCCATATACGAGTACTATTTATTCTACTCTCCATTTTTTTACTTTATTCAAATACTATTTTCATTTACAACGTTTAAGAAACGATAAGATATACTTTTAATTGTCTCGTTTTGTAATTTAATTTTGCTAGGTTAGTTTAAGGTTTCATCCAGTTATAAACTTGCTGGATAACTCGTAGTGCAATGAGTTATAAACCAATAAAAAATCCTCTTCGTAGGTTTTATGTGAATTAAACGCGTTTTTATGTAAATAAAAGTTAAAAGTCTGGGTGTCACAATTTTTTGGAACAGTTGTCTACAGACGAATTGATAAATTATAGACTATTTAATTTCGTTACATAGTTGTTTTCTGGAAAAATCACATCTATGTAGATGTTTGAAAAAAAAGTAAAAATCATCCTTCGATAGAATAAGCTGAATTTTTTCACACCAGTTTCTATTCATTACGTCTCATATTATTCTCATACTCTGCCGTTTTGAAAAATGTTGATTTATTTAAGAGTTATCAAAAGGCTGGTCAGATTTAGAAATAAATACTATCGACATAAATACTCAATCGAAATAAATACCACGTTTTTTTTATTATCCTTGTTGTAAAATCTGGTTTACTTTTGAAACAAAAACTTAAAATTGAATAAACAAGACAGAGCAGAGCTACTTCACTATTGGGATTTGAATTCAAATATATGCATATCCGTTAGAGAGAAGCAATTCATAACTAGACCATGTGACTCGTATTATTTATGTGATTTAGTTACCTCACATCAATGAAAAGAAATCTTTTGTCAGTTTTATTTTAAAGCAAACAAGAAATAAAGGGTCTACCTTTTTATGCGGAAAAAGGAAATAAAAAGGAATATTAAAATTGGATATGAAAAAGCAAAATGACAAATACTTCCCCTCTTCATGTTCTATAAATAAACGTAAATTGAAAAGGAATAATATTTTTTTTTCGTCAAAATATAAAGTACAACTTGCAATGATATCCTGGTTTCAGAAACTGTAAACTAGAAAAAGAAACATAATACGTGAATGACGAATGGAGTTAAAAAATGATTTATTAAATGAAATGGAAAATGGGTAATGTTAATTGCGAAAATCATTACTTTTTCTTAGTAAGGGTAGAAAACTTAAGACATAAAAATGTTAAATAATACATTTAAAGAATATCGATGATTTCGATTATATTAAGGTTTAAAAAACTATGATTGTGTAGCGCAACTAAAATATTTTATCCTCTACAGATAAATGCCGACAAAACAAAACTGTCTACACTTCACAATTATTATTATGTCTGTCTTAAAAAGAAACACCACAATAAATAAACGGGCCGGAACCCTTTTAAGCGTTCCATCGGGAAACAAATATGCAACCTCCTGATTTAAATTTTCAATGTTCTACCAACAATGCCATGGAGGACGTCTATTAGAAGATAGTAAATTTTCAATGCTCTATCAACAGTGCCATGGATGAGGTCTATTAGGAGATAGTGAATTTTCAATGTTCTATCAACAGTGCCACGGAGGACGTCTATTAGGAGATAGAGAATTTTAAAATGATTTCTATCTCTTTTTCTTCTTAATTCTTGAAGGTATTTTGTTTTGCTTTATTTTTTTATAAGCAAGAAAAGTCTTTTTGATATTCATACATACGTACAAACATATCATCGCATTATTTCCGTCAGAGTATGCAGAAACAGAGCAACTGAAATTTCTATCTCGACACATATTTTCTCTCTTCTACATCCGTTTACCTTCTTATATAGCGCCTACGATTTCTCTAAATTTTTATGTTTTTTTCTTTCAAAATATCAATTCCTTTATTCAACCATGTTTGGTTAGATCTTCCTCTACCACGCCTACCACTCACATTTGCACTGTTTACTTGTTTTGTTGGTCTTTCTTCATTCATTCTTTTACATGCCCAAACCATTTCCAAGCGCTCGACTTTATCTTATTCTGCACATCAGCATTAAGTTCACATTCATCCTTAATCCCCCTTCTTAGTATTCTGTCATATACAAATATTGTCACCACATGTATTTTTCTTAGTGCATGTATTTCTCCATCATTCATTTATTCGGCTCTTTTCAGTCTTTTTTCACATCCACGTTTCACACTCATACATCAAAGTTGGTAACACAATATTGTTGTGGAAATTAATCTTTATAGATTTTGAAACTGTCCGGTTCGAGTATATATGTTAGGGGATTATATTTTCTCTTAACTTTCATAATCTGAGAAAATGTTACTCAAATAGCAGAATTCTTCAAATTATTTATTCATCTTTCATTGTTCACTTATATTATATATTGCTATTCATTTTCCTTTCACATTTTTCGTTCTCCACAACTTCGATAAAATTATTGTGTGTTATTTACTTACCAAGTAAAAAGTTGAGCATAATCTGGTAATGTGGGGATACTACTTTTTCAAAACAACAAATTTATACTCTTTTTATGTCAATTTTTCGTCGACGTCACAGACGTGTGACCGCCTAGTCACGGTTATGTATGTCTGCAGCATTCTTTTGTTTCCCATGCGTCTAACTGTTGACGCCCCATCAGCTTACGATCAGATAGCTCTTTCTCGGCCTTCCAGAATCTGAACTTGCTCCAATCTTTCTATATTTACTCAAGTATATCGCATTAAATTTTCCTCTCAAACATTCCTTCGTTGTCAACTAACTATCCTGCGTGTGAAAGATGCCTGATTGTGTGTTGGTTTATTATATGCAAGTTGTTGCACTACAGCAAGTATAAAGTTTTGACAGATTAAACCCAAAGTTTCAATGACAAGTTCCAAGACGAAAATCAGGTTATATCTGCTGCAGCATTGCGTTAGGCTGAGGTTTGTTCATGGGAATATTTTTGTGTTGCTTAATATTGTTATACACTGCATATAAGTTATAAACACACATAATTTCAGACGTAGAACGGTTTAAGAACAAAATCAGTCCGGAAGTTAATTCGTCAGGAAGAAAATCTGAGGCGTCCGTTTGTTTAGCGAGAAATTTAACCGTTATACCACGGCCACCGATCTAAAGAACACTCTTGATGGGTGAAAGTAAAAAAAAACAAAAAAAATAGAGTAGTCTTGACATTATTTTCTTCAAGTTATTCATTTTCAAAAGTCAACATTGAGATTTAGCCTCACTAATTACATCTCATATCATGAATATAGTATATTCGGGAACTCTTTGAGAGCTGTTAACATCACAATATATTATTGACGTTCATGCGAGCATATTTCTCATGAATATTTGATCAAACAAACTTCTTACGAATATGCATTCTCTAGATGTTATAGAAGATATGATAAAAAATTGTTTCTTCAACTTTAATGCCTTTTGTTACATTATTCCCTTTAAGAAAAATAATCTAAAAAAGAGACTTGAGTTATTATAACTTGAAAGGTTTTGAAACATAAAAGTAAAATGTATTTTTACTATCTACCTATTTTTGTGGAAAATAATACCATTTTTTAAAAAGGATATTTTAAAATTATTAGTTATATAAGACGTGGTTAAAAAAGAGAATCATAAAACATATAATAATCTTTATAAAAATTATATATGTTATAAGTAATTTGAATTAAGTTAGCGTTTAGTTAAAATATAGAAATTAGACAAGTCGTTTAGTTCTTAAGTAGAATAATAAATAAGTGTAACGCACCTCGCCGGTTCGAGCCCCGCGCTGTTTTAGTTACCACAAATGACAGGCATTTTTTTCGCCTAATATTCGGGGGTATAAGGATACGGTTGACTTTTATCGTACAACTTACTTATTCATATATCACATTTGCTTTTCCTTTTACATTTTTCTATCACCATGCCTTCGGAACCATTCATTCTCAGGTATATTTCTCTTCGCATTTCTCATAAAATTTTCTTTTCAAACTCAATATATCATTTTCATACATTGTTTACTGTGTCGTCAACATATATCAACCTGTTTAAATTTTCATTCGACATATGTATGCTACCCATTGATTTATGTTGTACCTTAATGTATTAATCTATGTAAAGTGAAACAACTTGGTTGACATACAGTCTTCTTGCAGTACCCTTTTTAAATATAAAACCACTCAGTCTAAGTACAGTTTACTCAAATATATACTCTACTTTCGGGGTAAAATGACGCAACACCACGTATTAATTTATAATACATTCAACAATATATCAATTTAATATTTTCCATAGCTTGTGTCTAATAACGCGATCATATGATTTTCCACGCCATCAAAATCATTTTAATAAAATTAAACTCAACACACTGACAAAAAATTTTATAAAAAACATGTGTGTTTTTTTCGAATAAATCATATAAAACATATTTTCCTAAAGTTTAATAAATTTTAAATTTTTTTTCTTAAGCCCTCTTTCAAATTATTACGCAAATATATCAAAAGTTTCTTCTTTCAAAATCACTTGTTCTATCTCAAAACTTATTCATTTCCTCCATATTTTTGTTCGTAATGCCTCATTCTATCACACCTCTCCCCCGATCTCTATACCCATCTCTAGGTAAAGTGAAACAAATGTGTTTTGTTTGTGGGCTAATATATCAAAACCGCCATATGTCTACCCCTCCTGTAATTTTCTTTTAAGATCTGCAAATGTAACTCACATTTTTTATATGTTAGATATAATTAAATTATTTACCTTATATTACTTACATAGATTTTAAAGAACTAAACTTAAAAGAAACAACTTATTCAATTAATATTAAACAATTTTAATAGTAGTTCAAAATTGTTAAATAAATAAAATCCCAAGTTAACTTCCTGAAAGTTACCAAATAAAACATACTGAATCGTTTATTTATTGCCTGTAATTGAAAAACTAAAAAAATATTATTTATCTAAAATATTCCTAACTTTTATACAATTCATTTTCTTATCCCTAGTTTTCTTGAAATTTATATGATTTGTTATTTTTACTCATATAATATATTATAATATAATATTATAATATAATAATTATTAAAATGTAACATTTTACTTAGTTTAAGGTACGGTCACGGATATCGATAATTCTTTTGAAACCAAAACTGGTTGACTGGAAGAAGCTTTTTATCAAAGGTTCGGCTTTAATTTTGTGTGAACTCCACATTAGAATATTTAACAATAAATAACGTTGTTACGTCGCTAATTATCTTACCATTCCGTCTGAAAATACCTTAGGAATAAGAAATAGAAACACGTGTAGCGGGGATGTAATAATTAGAAGATATTGTTTTAAAGCAATAAATCTGTGCGATATATTTACATGAAAGTGTTAAAATAAAGAGATGATGGGACTGATGGAATGTTGTCTCCCGGCTACACTCTTCAATATATAAACATTTTCAATTCTAATAAGTTGAAGCGTACCATACGAGTGAAAAAACATCATCAATAATATAGTTGTAAGGCTTTCAAATCGAAATTGTGTTAGAAACAAAAGGTAAAATATCATAAATGATTTGATGTGACAATAACAAAAGCTTGTATTGCGAATTTTCATGTTCAATTTCCTACAATCCAAATACAGTAAAGAGATTAAGTCCCTGGAAAAAAAACGTCGTAAAAACGGATCGTGTTCATGGGATTTAGAAAAAAGAAAATTGAAAAAGACTGCTTGTCAATCTGGAAGTCAATAGTCCGGGGTTCATTCTAATTGGACTAAATTTCACAAACTGAAAATCTTAGTACAGAAAACACCTGAAAGATAAAATATTTCAGACAGAAATCGGCTTAAAATGGGAAAAATACGAACCATCCTTAAAAATCAGATTCGAGATAAAAGATTTTGTCATCCGAGACGTGTATTGGAAATATTATCTTTTTGTGTACTATCTTTTTACCCAAATACGAGTATTATCTTTTTGTGTCGTGCCTTCAATGCTGAGTAACGCGGACCACACTGGAATTGCTAGCTTTATACGTATTCGTATGTCGCACAGATTCATTCCAAGTCCTTTAGGCATTTCGCTGTTTGCAGAGATTGTGGCAAAGACAGGCCCGTAGGATTATTTACCTGGTGATTTACTACTGTTTCTTCAACTTTTCACATATCCATTAACCATGTTTTCCATATACTCAGCTTAAAATGTGACCAAAGAACTAAGGAAGTCGATCACATAATATTAATAACTTATTTGACATATTAAATTATTCTAGTATAGAGTTTTTAGTAATGTTGCATTCTACCTATGAAACACCTAGAAATACTCTTAAAAAAGTCTATCCGTAATCCTTTTTAAATCTTTAATGTCCGACTATATCAAAGAAATGTTGACCTATGTATTCGAAAAGACCATCCAAAACCTGTTTTATTTTTATTTTCAATATTTGAAAAGGATAGACTCTTCATATATTATCTAACGCTTTTGTTGTGTACGGTACTACCTCAAAGATTAACTGCTAAATATGTGACAATCTTTTCTTCGCTTCTTTTACATCCAAACATCTTCTTACACAGATCTTAAATTTTTATTCCTCCTTACCTTTCCATCTTTTAAAATTTCATTTCCTTGCTGCAACCATACTTCGGTCGTCATTTATTTGAACTTACACTCATGCTTGCATTGTTACTGTGTTAAGTCACAAATCCGTTCAACATCCGCTTTTATAAATCCAGCTTAACAATTAATTTTTAAGTTCATTTATAATTATAGATTAAAATAATTCACATACAACCATATTTATCATTTTGCGGTGAAAAATATGTCATGCTAAATATTATATATACCATAACATATAGTATGTATAGGTATTTTTCTTTTGTTTTTAACATTTAATTCATACTATTTTTAATAATGATCCTTCAATTTAAATGTTTTTCTTTTAAATATTATTAATTTCAACAATCTTTATAATAAGCATCTAAAATTTGAATAATATTTTTAATAATGACACTTCAATTAAATTAATCTTTTTAATAATTGCACTTAAATTTCAATAATCTTTTATATACTGAAACTTAATTTCAATAACCTTTTTAATAATTATACTTCAATTTCAATAATCTTTTATGTAATGATACTTCCATTTAAATAATCTTTTAAATAATGACACTTCTATTTGAATAATCTATTTACTAATGACACTTCAGATTCCTTCAAATACCGAGTACGAAATAGACTCTCTGACAGCCCCGTCTTCAGGCCGGCTCTTCGGAAAAAAATGTTTCTTTGAGTTAAACTCGATGAGTCTAGTATTTCCAAGGCATCAATCTTCCTCCGCCACGTAAAGTGGCAGCTGTTTACACTGGAGAGATCGCAAAAAAGGAGACTTGAATTATAGCGCAACAAGGCTATTTGTGTCGGAATATTCGCTGTAATTTCACAACAGATAAGAGCACAAAATACGTGGAAGGCTATCGTTTCTAAAAACGTGAAGAATTCAAATCATGTATTTTTTTTTGCTTAACGAATAAAAATCTCTACTCGTATAATATAAAACAATTAACTGATTCAGCGTGTTGCCGATATATACGAGTAGATGGGTTCAAATGTTTTGTCATGGGTGTGAAGCACATATTTACTTGTGCTGTTCTTTAGTTCAGTCGCCAAAAGGAACACAGCCCACTTATACGTGTATTTAAAAAAAATGGTGTTAAAAAATAACTGTGACCTTTGTCTACAGGTCTACATAAATATTTTTGTACGCCACTGGCACAAATACTGTAGCAATAGGTGGATGGCTGCTGCTCGATGCTCGGAGAATTCAGCTCACGTTGAAAAGTCGTAGATGGGTGAAGGGTAGAAGAGATTCCTCGTAGGCAGGTAGTAGATGGTCTCAAGTAAAAGGCAGTAGGGAGAGTGTATTGAGAATGTGTAGTTTTGGCTCTTAGCACTTCATATGTTGCGGCCGATCGCTAATCGCAAGCGCCTGTTTTCGCCGGTGCATGCCGTCATAACTCACGAAATGTCACAATTTTCGTAAGTTTTGCGCATGCAGAGACCGGTCGACTTTTGATACTGTCTCGCGATGGCCGCGCACGAGTCACATTTCTGTTACGGTCGCGACACAGCATGGACCCCAACAAACATGAATTTTACATACATAAAAATCATCAAAAAATACACATACCATACAAGAATTTTACCAAATCTTAACAATACAAAATACTCGTATAACCACGAATTTACATATCAAAAACAAATAAGAAAACAAATACATTATATGTTTTATGATGACGCATACGTCCGACACAATTTACTAATGATAATATGGTAAAAATAATAATTTCGCTAACACATACTTAAGTGTTTGATTTTAAAAGTAAAGAGCTTAAGTCACTACAGCCTTAGTGATTTAGTCGGTAGAATATTTCAATATGGGTTGTTTGATGTACAACGTTTTGAAAAAAAATAAGTTGGTGTGTGACCTCCAATCTGGTTACGATAAAATTCTTCGTATACACATCATTCTACACTTACATTATACTCGAATCGACTTTGGAACGATCTTTCTGGCTTATTCAAATGAGTAATATCCTTATTGACATTCGATAAAAAACTAAAGAAGCATTATTCACTTCATGATAATCATCATCATTATTTCCCTAACGATTCCAATCCTTATCTATATTTTCTTTAAGATTTATCTTTATTTCAATTTTGCCTAATTTTCACAAATATTTAAAAAAAAAACTATGTTGAAGACATGACCATGGATAACAATTATGAAACAAAAGCTATCAGATTGGAAGAAATTTCTTTAACCTTTCTTTTCCTGTGCTAAAAAAATCCGCCCGTTCCGGTGATGTGTATTCAATACACATCGATACATATGTAAAAATGAGCGATTTTAAATCGAAAAAATAAGAATATTCATTGCCAATCCCTTAAATTAATTAAATTTGAAGTCAAAAGTGATAATAATTTAAATTTAATTGCTGAAAACATGAAACAAACATCGGACGACGTTCAGAAAACGGATGGAGCGACCACCTCGAACGAAAGCCGGCTGGCTACTAAAAAGAGAGAAGCGAGCGAACTGAGAATCAATTTTTGCGTTCCCATATACCGAAGTAGAGTGAGAGTGAGACGTGAATAGCGTCGCTTTCTCACCCATGGCGGTTTTTTAGAATTAATATACCTACGTCATACACTGGCACACGTTTGATTGTATTGGTGAATTTATTCCCGATTTTCACAAAATATCTCTGATGTGACAGATAAGTGCTAATTATTATTATTTTTTCATTCAATGCGCAAATGTATTACGGAGGAATACCTAAAATCTGAACCCAGTATTTATTATATTTATAGAGATATTTAAGTTTTTAGAAGCAATGTGTACTAGTTACACATCACAGGACAGGAAGGGTTAAAGAAACAAATCTGTCAGATATACAATATTTGCATGAAAATGTTAAAGAAATACATTTTTATATTTATGTTATTCTGAAATATCCATGACATACATACATAAACACCCTCACGCCATTTAGCTGTTGAGGTAGGCAGATAGGATAAAACGCCAGACTTATGATATTTCATAACATTCTGCGTCTTTTCTACAATAATACAACTATAATTCCTCTGACTTTTTACATTTACTTCTTTCTAAATATCATCAATTTGTCTACAAACAAGTCATTTAGAAAAAAACTGCAACGTTGTCAAAATTTCAGCATCGTAAGCCAAACTATACGGTACAACATCCCGAAAGACCCGATACAATTACAGTACCCGGCGGTAAGTAATACGCATCGGGCTTAAGAAAGAGACTGTCGGCCATAATCGGCTAGCTTCGGCTTTGTAGAGTGTCGTCTCCGTCATTCATACACGTGTTCCGTTGCGATTTGTCTGTCGTCAAGCGATCTAGAGCAGTGTTCCCCAACCGGTGGTCCGCGGCCCGGTGCCGGGCCGCAGAGGCTTTCCAACCGGGCCGCAAACAGAATGCCAAATTTCAAGAAATTCGCCATGCAAAAATATTAAATATAAGATTTTCATCCATGCCCTCAATAAAATCGAAACAAAGGAATAAACTGGACGTGAATGCAGCACTTCGTATGTCAGAGACAGCCCTGCAGCCAAGAATATCCAATATATTAGCAAAGATCAACAGCAGGTTTCGCATTTGTTTGTTGCAAAAACCCCATGGTTTTTGTTAAATTTTAATTGTATCAGACAATGTTACAATTAAAATTGTTTAACTGTTATATGTATATTTGTCAATTATAGTTATATATGTCCATCTGTCACAATATAAGATTTAAAAAATATTAAATAAAAAAATCATTTTTATTCAGTATTAGTGGTCCGCGAATTTTTTTTCCTTTTTTTACCGGTCCACAGGTCTAAAGAGGTTGGGAAACACTGTTCTAGAGTGTGGTTGTGCGACAGAGACGACGCTCTACAAAACCGAAGTTAGCCGATTATGACCGACAAGTCTCTTTCTTAAGCCAGATGTGTATTACTTACCGCCAGGTACTTGACTATTATTCACCCGATCCAACCATACTTCTTGGTCTTCTTCTATCATGTCTTTCACTCACATTTATACTGTATATTTGGTATCATTCATTCGTTCTACATACCCAAACCATCTTAGAGTTATATTCTTCATCTTATTAAAAAAAAATCAACCTTAAGTTCACAATTCATCTCTTATCACTTCATTCTGTTGTATTCTGTCATAAATTGTCACCACACACGTTTCAGAGCACGCATTACAACGGTATTAATTATGACTCCTTTAAGTATTGCTTTACATCCACTCCCATAAATCAAAGTTGACTTGCTTTTGTTTAATAAAGCAATAAATTAAAACCGTTTCCATCCAATTTTGGTAACAAATGAAAACTGAGTCAATTAACCGGAATTTCCGCTTAATCGGGTTATATGGACTTCCCGAGTATACGCGTCCAACTATTAAAAAAACATTTTCTTAACCATAAAATGCAGGCGGTGAGAAATGTTTCTTTTTATTACAGCTGTATATCATGGAACCTTTTATTTTCCCGTAACGCGTCAAACTTAACATTATACAGCTGCTTATTTTACAAGGATCATGTCGTTATATAAACAGGTGATTTTGTATGATCGAGGTACTGAAAAAAGTAATTTTCTTAGCACTGTGGTTGTCGTTTAAAAAATACACATTGGTTATAGTATTCCAAATCGTTTCCTTATTTTTTTTAATATAAGTCGAGTTTTTAATTTTAATTTCTTATTTAAAGCTCCATACGACCTGGCTTCGTAAGTAGGACACAGTACATTCTCACCCGATGTATTCTTCTCAGTGCACGCATTTCTACACCATTCATTCAGCACCCTTTCATTCTTTATTAATGTCAACATTCCAATTATATACATCAATGTTGATACTAAAATACTGCTCTATTTTCCTCTTAGCAGATTTTGATTCTGTCCAGTTCGAGTTTACGTCTTTTACTGCCTTATTGACTTTGTTCTTTATCTCTATATGACATAGAATTGAAAAAATATGTTTGAACTATTTTTTACATACTTACCATCGCAACATTTATCTGTCGGGGTAGGCAGATAAGACAGAGCGCCAGACTTTCTTATCTTAACATATCATCAGCCTTTTCTACACCCATAGCCATCCTCACCCATCCTCATACGAGAACAACTATGATTTCTCGGACTTTCTACTTTCCTTCATTCACTTTATCCAACCATACTTATCTCGTTCTTCCTCTCACACACCTTTCGCTCATATTTGCGCTATATAAGTACATTTGTTTTCTTATTCTTTCTTCATTTACTCGTTCCAAATACCCAAACCATCTCAGCGTGCTCTTCTACATTTTACTCAACACATCAGCTTTAAGTTCACATTCATCCTTAATCCTTCATTCCATATTCTGTGATACATTGTGACTCCATGTAACTATCTTCTGTAATATAAAATTCCAATGTAACTGGGCTAATCCTATTTTCTAAATGACAATAAATAAATAAATATCTGCTTGATCACTTGAGATAAATTATAGGTACACTTTCCAGTAAATTATTTACAAATAATATACATCTTATGATGAAATAATGCAATATTTCATAATACCATGCATTTTTTCCAATTAAACGAAATAACGTCAGTCTGTTATCACTAAAAATATAAAGCCGACTATTAGATTAATAATTCTGTCCTATGTGTAATATGATAAAAAGCCTCGACACATTACATATAAGGACGTTGATTAATTAAATAAACGGGAAGGGATGATGCCGAGGATTTATGGCTATCCAAGTAAAATGCTGGATTGTTTCGCTAGAGGCGGCGCGCCTGGTTGCCCTGGTCGCCTTTTTTTATTTCTGATGTTTAATGTATGTTTGGCCTATTCCCAAAGAGATTTAAAAATGTATTTATACATGTAATCTCTTGCCCTTTTCTCGGTGTTTTTATTTAAAATCAGTACATTTATTCATTATAATATATGCCATGTTTTTGTCTTTTTTCTTACGGTCGGTATTTTTCGACATTATTTTACTGCATAATAAACTTTACTTATGGTCTGATGGAAAGTGGATTTGTAATTTATTATCTCAATCTTAAATTTTCTTTCACTTCTAAAACTTATTTTACGTGAATTTATTTATTAACATTTGCTTATTGTATTTTATAAATAAAAAAACAGCTTTTAAAGTGAAATTTTACTATGTAGTAACATCAATGTAGTGTTTATAAAAGGTTAAAATTAATGATTCGTTTGGTACCATTCAATTGCTAATTTGGATATTTTAAAGAGATTGAATCATAGAGATAGCGTTTGAATAGGAAATGATGTATAGTAAAAATGTATTATATTTAATTAATATACGAGTATAAAAGTCATGTCAACCTTTCAAATTGTCTTTTTTTAAACCATTAAAATGGATGTTTGATTCATTCTTAATGTTCTTGCATTATATTTTAATTTAATACAGTTTAAAAATATGATTGTCCAGTTGTCATCCCTCTCGGCTTATATGCCAAATTAGCGAACTCTAATATAATAAATAGTTTTTGCATTACTGTGATGTATTACACTTTTATTGAATAGAAATTAAAATTAATATATTAAAAGAAATTGCAGAATATAAGGTTTATTGCAGTGTGGTAACATTTTCCAACCAACTACATCTACTACATATTCTAATACATTCCGATAGTCAAAACAAGTGTCCAACTGGAAATTAATCCCCAACACACGAGATGGTAGACGTCATTATTTAATATATTGTAACCATAATGACAACACAACGTTAAAATAATAATTTGTCGACTACTAACGAAATAGTTGGTTGTTTCTCAATGTAAAAGTACGTACGATTTGTCATTTAACGAAATATGTGTGCTAATGATCGAATCAGATTTCTCTGCTCTTTCAAACAAACATTCGATAATGATCCCTAAAAACACAAGCACTAAGACTAAGCCGTGCTCTGGCCTCATCATCAATCAAGTGGATCGCGTGAGTCCAGGCCCCAACTGTTGACATTCTGTCCACCCGAGGCACGGAAATCTTTTCCGTTTTTAACGTATTGTCTAATTTTCCGTGGAACATGACATTATTCCAGTAATTATTAAGTAATTTTCCAGGTTTTTTCACATCATCGTTTATTCAAAAAGTTGTTTCATAAATTGGATAAGACTTTGATGAATGAAGTAGAATTTTGGGCATTGAAAGTGAGCTATAGAATATAAATATTCGTGCCTGGTGGAAAAATATCTGGTTTTACAACATATGATTAAATGAGGAATGTAACAGCTCACACCCTTTAAAAACACTCCATGGTACAGCTTCATTTCTAGCTATAAATCTATGGATAAAATATCTGCTTTTAAAACGTATGATTAAATTATGAACATTCACTATCTTTAAACAAACTCATTGGCACAGCTTTGCTTTACAACTGTAAACATAACAGAGATAAAATATCTGCTTTTAAAATGTATGATTAAATTATGAATGTAACATTCACTACCTTTAAACAAACTCTTTAGCACAGCTTTGCTTTACAACTGTAAACATAACAGAGATAAAATATCTGCTTTTAAAACGTATGATTAAATTATGAATGTAACATTCACTATCTTTAAACAAACTCATTGGCACAGCTTTGCTTTACAACTGTAAACATAACAGAGATAAAATATCTGCTTTTAAAACGTATGATTAAATTATGAATGTAACATTCACTATCTTTAAACAAACTCATTGGCACAGTTTTGCTTTACAACTGTAAACATAACAGAGATAAAATATCTGCTTTTAAAACGTATGATTAAATTATGAATGTAACATTCACTATCTTTAAACAAACTCATTGGCACAGCTTTGCTTTACAACTGTAAACATAACAGAGATAAAATATTTGCTTTTAAAACGTATGATTAAATTATGAATGTAACATTCACTATCTTTAAACAAACTCATTGGCACAGCTTTGCTTTACAACTGTAAACATAACAGAGATGAAATATTTGCTTTTAAAACGTATGATTAAATTATGAATGTAACATTCACTATCTTTAAACAAACTCATTGGCACAGCTTTGCTTTACAACTGTAAACATAACAGAGATAAAATATCTGATTTTAAAATGTGTGATTAAATGACGAATGTATTAGTTCACTTCCTTCAAACAAACTTCACGGTATAGCTTCGCTTTACAACTATAAACCAATAAATACAATTTACTTTTACAATGTGTGATTATATGAGGAATGTACTTGTAATAGTTCATTCCCTTGAAACAAACTTCACCGCATAGCTTAATTTTCACTACAGAAACTTATAGATAAAATATCAGCTTTTACAATGTGTTTTTAAATGAGGAATGTGATAGCCTATTTATTTTAAACAAACAAGGAACAACTTCATTTTCCAACTAAAATTATAGATAATATTGTTGTTGAAGCGAAATTGAAGTATGGACATATGATACGCATTGACGATCGCAGACTCTCAAAATGCGTTTTGTAGAGTGAGAAATGGGCAAGCGAAAGGCTCGTGAGTAGAGGAACGATAATAAGGACGCTTGAGGGCTGGAAGCAGGTAGCTCAATATTTTGGAAGGTGGAGAGCTATCAGTTCTCGAGTCATGGCGCTTCAACTTCTAAACGCGTGAAAAACAGTAGTGTTGCGAAAATACGTCATCGTGATCAGATGGTCACGCTGATAAATCACGTGTCTTTGACGTCACACGCCTATGACGTCTGTGGAAACGTTACCTTGAATGAGTACATTTGTTGTTTTGAAAATCATCACGTTGCTTAATTTTACCCTATTTTTAGTGGATAAATTATTTAGTGGATAGGTATTGAAGTGTATTAATTAATGGTGATAGAAAAGTGTCAAAAGAAAACTAAATGCGATTAACGACGCCGTCGTCGTTTATATGAGTGAACGTCGTCGTTTATATGAGTGAACGTCGTCGTTTATATTAGTGAACGTCATCGTTGTTGCTAGGCCTCGTAGTCAAGGATCACCTCGCCATTCCAAAGTCAATTCAGTTGGCAAGCGAAGCTATGCCGTGAAGTTTTGTTTCTTTTGTTTTTTTTCTCCTCAAGTGAGTGAGCTGTTGCACACCAGCAAATTCAAGAGTTGCTAAATGTAATGAGTTAATGTATCACGAGTTGCTGAATGTAATGAGATAATGTATCACGAGTTGCTGAATGTAATGAGTTAATGTATCACGAGTTGCTGAATGTAATGAGTTAATGTATCACGAGTTGCTGAATGTAATGCGATAATGTATCACGAGTTGCTGAATGTAATGAGTTAATGCATCACTTAATGTGAGTTAAATTATCGTGTGAGTTAAAATATCACTTGAAGGTTGTGCGAGAGCTATTTCAATTATACAACTTCAACTGCACAAACCTAAAATACAAGTTTGTTCTTATTTTAATATTATATAAATAAAATCAATAGGACAGCAAAAACATTTATATTATCTCTTATTTTCTGTGAAACAGTTTTTTAACCAAAATGAAATTTTATGAGAATCGTTATATTCTATTTAAAATCTATGTAAAATCTCCAAATACAAATAGTTACATAATAAGGTGTGTAAATAAGGAGTATTGGTAGGCCTCAAGTGTCCCAGGTATCCCAGGTATGATGATCTCATAATTTTCTAAAAAGTAATCTAGGTGATGTAAAAATATATTTTTTTAAAGAGTAATTTGAAGTATTCGAATTTCCTTAAAAATATATAATTCCTCCTACACTTAAATATGATTTTTTCCTTGATATTAATTCGGCTAAATATTCTCTGTAACAGATTGTTTTGTTTCAATTCTTTTAATTATTCTATTTCGATTCTCTTTGAAATTAAATAAAACAAAATAAATTTCAGAGGTTTCATAAAATAAACAAGACAGAAAACAAAAGAAGGGCAATAAAGGTTTCTCTTTGTATAAAATATAGACTTAAGAGCGCATTGTTTATTTATTCCTTAATTAAAAAAAATACATACAATACTTAAGTATTCTTTACAAATCATAGCAATATTTATTGAACGAAATAATGAATATCATTAAATATAATAAAAAAATCAACATATTTCAAGACACATAAAACCAACAATCCATAATTCGAAGGTGGATCAAATATAAACAAGTCTTGGCTTTCACAGGGGCTGCCTCATCCTTCTTTCTCACTCCATGCTGGCTTGTTTCGACTCAAGCGTGTAGTGGTGTACCCAAGTTTTATCGCAGGTAACGATGCAACTCAAAAATGCGTTCCCTTCTTGTGCAAACGGCACCGAGAGCCGCTCACAGACGTGCAGATATATCAACTTTTGTTCTGCAGTCAAAAGACGTGGGATCCATCGAGCAGACACTTTACGGAATCCTAGTTCCTTTGTGATTGTAGATTGAGTGCTCCCATAACTTAATCCTATCTCAGAACATTTTTCGGAAACCGTCTAACGTCGGTCACCTTCCAGAAGACCACGAATGGCGTTAATGTTCTGTTCGGTAGTGCTCATCCGTGTAATGGCGACGATCATGGCTCTCGTTTTCGACCCCTTCACGGCCATTCATGAACTCCGCATGCCAGGCAAATACACGGGGCTTTGGCAGTGTTGGATCTCCAAACTATGCTGTTTATCTTTTTACGTCCTCACGATCGAGAAACTTGATAATTATGCGTTGTGCTATCGACTGATGGCTATCCTTTTCTCAGGCATCGTGTGCCATACTAATGACGGAATCTGCCGAGGCTGGCCGACCACTCTCCCCACTCCAGATATACCCACCCAACACTCCTCGAGGCGGCCGCGCGCTCTGTTTAAAATTACGCACCCAAAAACAAAATTCTCGTTTATATTTGATCTCTCGTACAACAACACCTGAAGAAGAAAAAATACACATATACTCGTACAATAAAAAAAAATACAACATTAATACAACGACAAAAATAAAGATACAATGAAAATGTAATAATCAGTCTCCGATTCAAGGATTAAAGAAATACGGAGAAGATATTAGAATTCTTACTGAATTTATAAAAGTCAGCTCATTAGCGCCACTAAATAAATTCAGGTAGAATTATCTTTAAGTCGGATTACAATAATGAATAACTCATTAGCTATTTATTGAAATATTGGCGATGTAATGCTGCCCTTGATCTTTGTGTATTGAAATCTAGATTATCGCAACATAATAATGACAAAGGAAATAAATGTCATGGGGTCGAGAAAAACCCCAAGGCATTTTTTTAAAGACCCCTTTGAATTGTATTTTATTACATTTTCATTGTTTTAAGTACAACATTTTCAACCAGAAAGACGCGAACTAAGACTACCCACGTGCCTTAGTTAGTAAGATGCCTGTCTTTCATCTCAGGGGTTGCGGGTTCGATTCCCATTGGTATCAAGATTTTTGGCATCAAGTCCAGTAAAGTATGACTTAAGGCGTGTTGATTGGTTGAAAGAGATTATCACATAGAAATAATCACACCAGATTGTACTGTATACAATAAAAATAGCTGAATAAGACCCAGATTTTGAAAGAAAGTAGAGTCTGAAGTATGATCAATAGAATATTTTGAATGACTAGATGTACGAATGTGGGGGATGTGAAAGTTGCATACTTGGATATAAAAGTGTGGATGTCTGTTCTTTCTGCCTGACCTACAAAGGATATGTCGTGATGAAATACATGTATGTTTACGTAAGTAACAATACTGTTTTAGTGCGTGTAAAATAGAACAAAATAGTATGTAACATAGGACGAAGCAAAAAACAAACACAGTATAATGGAAATCAAACAAAAGTTAATTAACGATATATAAAGTTACAATTATGTTTGCCGTTAATTAAGACAATAGCAACATATCGTATGTCCTGACGTAAGCCATACGAAATCGATTTATTTTAGCGGTCGAAAGGCAAATTGCTTGGTCTATAATTTTTCACAAATAGGATTGTAGTGTTAATACGACTAACACGCCAGAAATGAGAGCGTCATAGGAAAAGACTGTCTAGTTAAATGCGAAAATTGAATATTTCCATAGTTAGTTCAGTGCATATTTCTTGTCTAAATGTTGTTGAGTTCAGGAGGACTCTTCTCCGATATCTCTTCAATCATAAGTTTTGACTGAAAGACTGGTTATTCCCTTTTCACTACTTAGTTTTTTGTTGTTGTTTAATCAATGAAGTAACGTGACATTTGTAAATTAAGTAATTAATTCGTTATTTGAAAATAAGTAATAAAATCTATTCGTAGTAATGTAACATTTAAATATTACGTACAAAATTCGTTATTTGTAAATCAGTAATGCAACATTTACAAATTACGCAGTAAATTCGTAATTTGCAAATTAGTAATATTATTTAATACATTTAAAGTAATGTGACATTTACAAATTATAAAGGAAATTAATTATTTGTAAATTAGTAATGTCACTTTTACAAAATTCGAATACGTAAATAGTAAATTTGTAATTTGCAAATTAATTATGTAACGTAGTCCGAGTAATGTGACAGTTGAAAAGTAAGTAGTACATTCATAATTTGTAAATCAGTAATGTAACGTAGTCGCAGTAATGTAACATTTACACATTACGTAGTCAATTCGTAATTTATTTAGTACTAATTTTACGTAGTCACGGTAAATACAAATGAATGGTTGACTTCAAACAGGAATTCCAAGTTAGTCGATAATGAGGTCTACTACATCGAGCCATAATAATTAAATATGATGGGATACGGGAAACATATTTTGAAATGATTGTTGAAGTGTATTTCTTTAAACTGTTGCTTTTGTTACGAGAATTCTTATTATCATATAAATGATATATTTTATTATCATATAAAAAAGAATAACGATTAAATAAATATATATTAGACAAAGGTTTCAAATTAAAAAAAAACTATACACATATATTGTATTACACTTCCATTGTAAACAGAATAATCCGGTAGCATTATTGTGATGCGTTAATCTCTTCTAACAAATAAGAAAGGGGTTCAAAAGGTCTTAAAGGGGTATTCTGCTCTATAAATTTGAAAATCTTTTTTTTGCATGTTCTTAAAATTTAGACCTTTAAAAATATGTTATTAATTAAAAATTAATATTCTCAATATTAACGAAGTTATAGCTATAAATGAGGCAGCAATTACGCCGTTTTTCTCGAAACTACTTTTTTTCGACCTGGTCGACATAAAATCTCAAGTTTTATTCAACTGATTGCCTTTAAATTTTGTATAAAACTTTGATAAATTGTTTTGTATCGTTCCTACCTTGAAAAATTCCAAATTATTTTTTTACTATTTAAAAAAAAACTTGAAAAAAAAGGGTAAAATTTTTTTGAAAAAAAAAAAGGTAAAAAAGGGTTGAAATTTTTTTCAGACAGCCGCCATTTTATGTTTTTTTTTCTTTGGTACCAACTATAACGAAATTATTTTTTATTAAGAACCTGTGCATGATTTTTGTTTTAAATTTACGAGAGGGCTTCAATCGTGTCGATCAGCTTCCTCCCTTTTTTTACGACAAGATATAACAGCTGATAACATCTTGAATTTTTTTTTATACATTTTCAAATCATCAATAAACAAGCTGTAAAAAATGTAAAGGAAAAATATTTTTAGTTATCTTTTATTTCAAGTTTGGGCTCCAACGGTAGTTAAGTTTGCAACTCACGGCTGGCAGACAAATGAATGGTTGAATTAAAATAGCCATTGATGTCAGTGATTATATATGACATATAGAACGAAATTGCATACTTAGTTTTTTTTTGTTTTTTTTTTGGTACTTAGTGCCTATTTTAATTTAACCATTCAAATGTCTTACCAAATATGACACCAAGATCGTCCTAAAAGTAAATAATATTAATTATAACTTTTGTAGGATGAAACATACCCTTAAAGTGTTTTTGTGTCTTAATAATAACATATGATTTCTTGCAATTTTGACAGGGTAGCAGTTGTCGGTATGGTAAATCATCGGTGTTGTGTTAGATAGCCTGCCGGAATAGAGTTGCAGTTAAATCAGACGCGACAGTAGTAACTGCATCGGATGTCGTGATTAATAACTGCAGTGGTGTCCCCTGATTTGCATCTTCTCGTATTATTACAGGAAAATACTTGGGTAGCTGTTGGGGTTGATTGCAATGTGCTTTCACACGTGTGCTCTTGTGTTTTACTGAAACTATTTATTTTGTAACGTTTTTCATGAAAAATATTTTTTTTCTATTTTAAGGTTGATTTTTTTTGTCGTACAAAAAGAAAATTCATTAAAATTTCACTCAGATTAAAATAAACTCACTGAATGCATTTTTTTGCCAAAACTATTGTAATTTAGTGCGTAAAACGAGGGATACATGTATTATTCTAATAAGATGTACTCGTATGTACACAAAAAAGTTTATGTGGGTTAAAGACATATGTATACGAAACTATGGTAGATGAAGATCTCCATGGCCTAGTTGGTAAGACGCCTGTCTTCCAGTTCGGGTGTTGAGGGCTCGATTTAAGTTGGTATCTAGATTTTTCAGTCTGAATTAAGGCTTATTTAAACACCCTCATGGTGTGTTAGAAAATATTGCTAAATAGCTTGTTTATAGTGAATATAATACACAATCCAATATTATAGAGACGCAAAGTGTTGGAGTGAAGACTCAGTCCGCAAAAATATAAGACGACAGTTAATTAGATGGAAGGATGATATAGTTCTCACTGCCGGTGCAGGTTACAGAAGAATTGCGTCTGACAGAGAAATAATGTGATTGTAATTTATTTTTAACAAACACTGTTTATTTTCCACTTCCAAAAAAAAAAAAAGTGGAATAAACAGTGTTTGTTAAAAATAAATTACAATGCCTTTAAACCTCCACAACGTTAATGCCTTAACTATAAACAACGAAATAATGTGATGAAAGATAGATCTGTGTCCACCAGTGGATACCATCTGATTAACAATGATGATAATTGTAATGGAAAATTCATTTTAATATTTTTTTGTGTTTATTTTACAATCATAGTGTAATGATTAATATAAACCATTAATTTTGATCACAACAAAATCCGTTAACCTCAAACGAACCATTTAAGAATAGTCTTAATTTTAAACCCATGGACGGGAAAGAAGAATAGCTTTATTTACGACTGATCCAGTTTGTAGACTTTGACGATAATACGTTCACAAGTTAGTGACATAAAACGGACTATTAACTCGAAGTTATAGTGCAGTTAGCTTGTCAGTTTCAATTTCTGAGAAGAAATACAGTTTCAGCTATAATGTAATGTATAGTGTCTATCAATTTGATAGGTGATTCCGTACCGAATAGGAAGATTTTATTGACCGTACACTTGTATAATATAATATATATCGTATTCATAAAAACGATTGTATTTCGCGTATGTTTGTTTACTTTATTTAACAGTCGTATACTTGAACATTTTATGTGTGTAACTTTATTTGTTTCCATTATTTGCGACATTAAAGACACATTGGTTATAATGACGAAGCCTATGACCTAGTTGGTAAAACGTTTATCTTCTATACCGAGAATTTCTGGTTTGTTTCTCGATGGTACTTAAAAATAAACAATAAAGCTGCATTGTTTTATATTTTTGAGATGGTTCGGCCATAATAAAAGATTATCAAAATAAAAATCTAGAAAAATGCGACCAAATAAATCAAATTAATTCTGAAAAAGGGAAAAGTTAAATGTATTGATAATAAGAGATGACAAATGACGATGTATTATTACTGTATACGACAAAAGTGTATTATAAAAATGAGTCTGAAGATAATATGTTATACCACCCATGCACTTAAACGCATGCACATTATGAATGCGTATATGTTTAAAGGTAATGTAAGTATTATTATAAGTAAAACGTAATAAACCAAAATTAGAAAATATTTGTGCTTATACTATAAAATTTATTGAATACTTTGATTGTATGAATCACCACTTCATGAGCTTATTAACTTTAAGAAATTTATTTTCTAGTATAATCTAAAGAAATAATGTTAAAAAACTCTCTATACAATTGACTGACACAATTTTTATTTATTTTTAGCATCAATAACATTCGAACTTTCAACCCCTCCATAAAAGACAAGTGCTCTTTTACAATGCCACAAAGACCGCTGAAATATAAATAATAAGAATAAAATACCAAAATCAAAAAGAAAAAGATGCGAAAAATTCAGACACGGGATCAGAACGTGACTGTTATCACAATAGGAATTTGAGTACTTGGGTTTGCAGAGGAAGTAAGTTTTAACGAATATTTGTAAAAACCCTTTACTTACTGATGGCACTAGTAAGATGGGAAAATAAATTGATTGACATACTTTCAATTGAATAGTACTCTGCCGTGAGTTGTGGGATTGATAATGTGATTGATTTTCACAAGAGACGTTAACTCGGGCATTTTTTCTGCTTTCATGATTTTTAAAATATGTTTTTGATAAATGTTTGAATGAGATTGTGGGGTTGACTGTAAATTTCTTTGAATTGATGCAGTACACCATTGATTCACGTGGTATATACTCGTAATTAAATCTTACAAATAATCAGGGTAATGAGAATTTCGGACGAAGGAATTTAATAATAATTAACAAATATCAAGCAATATTTACAATATCATATTCATGAGTCCTCAGTAAGATATAGACAAAAGTTTATTTTACTGGGTCATGACAAATTACTGACAACAAACCCAGATTAATACAACTGTATAGAGCATCACCACTCGCACACGGAATGACCTTGTTGAATGAGTTTTCTGATATAGATGTCTTCCCCATTTCTGTGGATAAATTGAGGATTAAACTCCTTAATCGATTTTGTAGATATGTATTACTGAGTCACTTGACATTAACATTCTTCCTGTTGCCATTAAGTTATCATTAAGATTATATTGACATTAAGACAATACATTTTTTTCTTATTGGTGTTCTTATGTTAAACCTGAATCAAATGTAAAATAAAATAAATAAATAAATCTCGTCACGCAAAATAAATGAAAAAATCAAGTAAAATAAATAATGAAAACCACCTTTTTGATATTCAAAATAAGTGTGATACAGTTGAAAATTTGATTTGAGAAAAATGTTTAACATTTTTTCACGCTTCTGAGAAAATTTGTTACTTTATTCTAGTAATTTTATTTTATAGTAAGAATTGAGTAAAAAATCTGTTCTCGTATCTTTTTAAAGATTTTTCCCACCCCTCCACAAAATGAAGTCATTATAAAATGTGAATTTGCCAACGACATAGATAAAGATCAAGTCACATTTTTCCACCCCGTATAAAAAGCTATCTACGAGTACTTCCCTACAAAGTATAATGGAGAACTTCGAGTAAAAGGGGGCTTTATCGAAATACCTGGAAGCTTACATGTTCGAGAAAATATGGTAGAAATTATGGGTCTCTTTCCGAGTGTGTATTCAAAGGATTCGGATGTGAATTCGTGGATTTATACGGAAATTTGTGGATTTACTTGATCAAGTGGTATTTCCAAAGGCACGCTCTATTATAGGTTTGTCACATTTCGAGAAGTGCTTGTGAGAGAATGTCGATTGTTGTTGTCGACTGAAGAAAAACTATAAATAAATATCTTCAGCCAAAAGAAAATCTTTGACTTTCATTTTTACTCACTTGTGAATAACTTTTTTACGATGTACAGTTACGATGTTAAGGTGATATTAATTAAAATAAGGATTTTGATATTTTGTCAATACTTAGAGATGTTTCATTATTTGTTCACTGCGGGGTAGGCAGATATAATAGATCTTCACACTTTTCCATTTAAACAGTCGGCATTTTAATGGTGAGGATGTTGAACCACTTGAGATCTCCCATGACCAATCCCATAAATGACCTTTCTCCATATTTTACGGCATTCTATTAAATGAAGGATAGTCTATATTGGTAGATCTGTGATAGCCTTCTCTTGACTTGTCCATCGGATAGGAGATCAACTTCTCTGATTTTCAATTTTTTCAGTGTGAATTAATACGCCAAAGAGTTATAAATCCGTACTATAGTCCTTTCGGTTTCTCTAGTCTAAACCTTTCCTTCAAACAAATAATGTCAAACATACTATCTTGAAAACAAAGTGGAAAATTTGTCGCACTATCCGAAGAGCCTAGTAAAGGGATCGTTTCAACCAGCATAAAATAGATTTAGTCATAAAATTCATTTGACTTTTAGAGTATATTTTATGCTCCATTACCAAATTACTGTTTTGATGTTTGCCTGGAAGCGTTCGGCGTGTGAAGTTTCTCACACCCAATCTAGACTCCAAATTTTGATTGATTGAACTATGTTGACATCCTCGTTCAATTCACTTTTAATATATTTGAGAGGAAAATTTTCCACCATGCCTTTTGTCCAATTAGGGATGGAAGTAATTGGAAAGATGCCATTATTCTCAACTCGATAAATTAATCGAGGATATTAGCGATCAAACACAATGTGGAACAAATTTCGTAATGTAGTATAGTAAGTTTTATTTTTCATAATAATTTGGAAGAGGAAAAAACAACTTATTTACGGTGAATTATTTCGTCACACTGGTAATCCTAATGGCTACTAGGTGATCCAAAAATCGAGTGCAATTTTTAAAAATAAATATGTATTATTTTATATTTACTATATACTATAGTTATATTTTGTTGATTTTCTGCGCTGGGAGGTCCATATTAACGCTTTGAGCACAAAAATCAGAAAACTAGGATACATATTCCGTATGATTCGAAATGTGCTCAGTGTAAATATTCTTAAAAGTATATACTTCGCCTTATATCAGTGAGCACTTTCTTAGGGTATATCAGTTGTGGGGAGGGGGGGAGGGGGAGGGGGACGCACCTTAACACAAAAAACACATATTGCAGGTTTCCCATAAATTCATTATACAAATAATTAATAAGCTACCTGTCCGGTATTACTTAGCGGAGCTTTTCAGGGAGTATCGGGTCCTGAAAATACTCAATTTACATTTCAAATCCATTCTCTGGCACTATCATCGAGAGGAAGGGAATATGCAAACACATCAGAGACACATGAAACGCATGGCAACTGATCAAATGTTCACCATCCCTAGAGTTAAAACATATTTTGCCCTAAGGCAATATGCCTATTTAGCTCCCATGATATACAATGGGGTGTCGAATTCAATAAAGGCAAAGAAAGGACAACAATTTAGGCAGTCGATCGGAGCGTGGTTGTTATTGCGACAGGAGTTTGAGTACTTGGGCTTGCAAGAAGAATAACTTGTGGAAAAGGTTTGTGTGAGCTCTTGAGTGTGGAGTTTTTTATTTATATTTTTGTATATTTTTAAAATTTATTTTTATGATTATCATATGTGCGGTATATTGTGGGATGAATGTTTTGGTCTGTCTGGAGTGATGAAGTGTGAGGAGTTTGATTTCACGTGATGTATACATATGTAGGTTATTTTAAAAACCAACCGTTTTTTATTGCGTATACTTATTTATCGTAACCAAATTTAACCTTATCTCACCGAGAACGACTGTTTTATGAAATAAAATTTAACGCAAAGAAAGTTTTGTCAAAAATATCAACATTAACGGAACTCTTTGCAGTGCTTGGAGCAGATCTGATTTATACTTTTTGATAAAATCCCGTTTTTTTACATAAATCATAAAAAAATCTGTGCTACATTTCCGGACCATGCCGTTCACCGGAAATTCTTTAAAAACCCTACTGTTTTGAAAACAAAAAGATTTGCAGTTGGTTTTCATTGTAACTTTTGGTTTTAACGTTTTTCCTCAGTCGTGTGAATTATTTATTTACAAGTTTTTAATATATTTTTTTCTAAAAAACCTTTATGTTATGATGTACATTTTTTTTACTAACAATATCTGATGTATGGTTTGACCTGCACCATACATTTTTGTACTTTCTCTTTATTTATTTAGACACTTTATAATAACGCAAACAAATGGCAAGTTTAGTGTGTCTCTTCCAACCAACCAGAGAAAATTTACGCAGATTTGTGCCAAATGCTAGGTAAAGGATTACAAGATTGTTTCCAAATGACGACTTAAAATCGTGCAAAATGCTAGGCGAAGGATTACAACATTGTTTCCAAATAACGACTTAGAATCGTGCCAAATGCTAGACGAAGGATTACAACATTGTTTCCAAATAAAAACTTACTCTTAAAAAATAAAAAAAACAGTAAAATAACATTAATACTTGCAAATGCTGGAAAAGGAGAAGAAATCTGAAAAATGACATTTATGACGAATCACATTTCGTAATGATGAATAAGAGATGTAATATTTTTTTAGTCATTGTTTGAAGTAGACCAATGTGGGGGAGAGTCACGGTAGCTGATACCTGATTTTTATGGCATGGACAGTAAAGGACGATGTGAGGAAGAAAGAGGGATGAACTTGAAATGCAAAAGGTAATTTCGGTTTAAGCGTAGTACTAGTAAATCGACTATAAACACTTGGATCGCATGTTCTACTGGTTGTCCCCAATCTGATTTTTTACTGCTAGTAATTGATCTTTTGAATAAAATTAAGCATGATACTTGATCCGATGGGCGTTAAATTGGGATACAACAGGTATAAATAAGGGGTCTAGATATAAATCAATCCAACAATCTATCTCTTTGAAACCTTGGTTTAATATTTTAAGAATGAATAAGATGAAAGTGTCTGTCATTTGTCATGATAGTCCCTGCATGGTAGTCAGCCACCTTTACAGAATGGGTATTGTGGAGAATGCTGCGAGTATGGCCTAGATGATGAAACTATAGACCATGTATTTTGCGGTTGTCCTTTACGAGATAGATTTGATTTATTAAAAGTCATATCTTTGCCGCGGCCAATGAATGTTACGTTTCTTCTTTCTTCGAGGAAGTTTTCCATTTATAGATCGATTGTTAAATTTTTTAAGCTTAATCAGATGAAACTTTGAATTATCTAGAATTGCTATTTTTTTTTTATTTGTTTCATTATATTGCCTCATATAATTGCATAATGTCTTTTATTTGGTGACACAAATCATTCTAGTTTCGATGGTTTGCCTATTTAAAAAAAACACTTGGGATTCAGGACATACGTGTATTTTGCTTAATAATTAACTCATTTATTGTATTTCTTCTGTAAAATTATGACATACTCCTTTGCATATTGGGTGAAGTGTAATTTATTACGAGTATTAATATTAAAAAAAAAAACAAAAAAATATTTTTTCTACAACTTTTTACTAGAATTCCTCATTTTCTATAGATGCCGTTTTCATCATCATCATGGCAAATTTTATTCTATTCACTGTAGCACGGAACATCTCAGTAGAACTGCACTTAAACCAATCCCGCAAGATCTTAAACCAATATATGCAGTGTCGTCCTCTGCCTCGTTTGCTATTATTTTTATTTCTCCATGGATGATGGATGATCAGTTGTATGGTAATGTATCATGTTCCCCCTCGTTATGCGACCGAGATACTGCAATTGAAGAATCTTCGCAGTTTTTATCTGTTTTTGATCCTTATACATACAAACAAACCCTTCCACATTTATAACACGATCTATCTATCTAGGGAATCTTGAGGATACATCTGTATATCCACATCTGAAAAATCTTGATACTTCGCGATGTTTTTTGGTGCAGTGTTCCTCAGAATATTTGATTTCAAACTAAAAATTTAAATACGAACATATCAGATTTTAATTAATGAACACAGTTGTCCTTTGATAACTAACAACATTCTAATAAAAATATTCAAATGCTATAAAACAAAATGTAGCCGTTACCCTGAGTTGGAACGAGTGCGGTAAGTAAAACCAGGTCCGCAGGGGGATACATTTTGGAACTCAGCCATCTGCCAGACATTAATTACGTTTTTGCCAACTGATTTTGCTTCAACGCTCTCCGGAGATTCCAAGACTTGTTTCCTTTTTTTTAGGTATAATTCATGAGGAAGGAGGTTTTATTTTATAGTGAGAAATCTCTTTAATTTTGAATAAATTTTAACTTGGTTGTGAATAAATTCGAAATTTGTTAATATCTCAAAGTTGAATAAATTTGCAGATCTATTTTGGATGGTTGGTAATAAATGAGAGAATACATTTATTTCAAATTGAATGCAAATTAAATGCAATCATTTTGTGTCATTGTATTTAATTAAAAACAATGAGTTTTAAACATTTATATTTTATTAAAAATCAAAAGACTAGAGAATCTTTCGTGTGCCAGCACACGAAAGATTCTCCCAGTTTGTGTACAAGTAAAAAAATTATTTTCATATAATCGATGTAATGTTTTTTTGTAGGCGTGTGATATAATTGTTTTTGTTAAGTTTATACATTTTAAGATATTCACTATTGAAAGATAGATGTATTTCGAGTGATCTTTCGTTACTTTATGGTGACATAAAAATAAAGTAATGATAAAGCGTACTGAGTTCATATAGCTTCACCATCCCCCTTTATTATACGTTGGCCAATTCATTATTCATCTCTGAAATTGAAACAGACTAGGCTTCAATGATACACAGAAAGTCAGCTGAAAATATTGGAAACCGGACACTGAGGATGGGAGTCTAGAAAAAGGGTTAGAGGTCATTTAAATAAGTGATTGAACGATTTCATCAACCAAAACATAGATAATCTGAACCAGACTCGTGAGACAGACTTAGACAGAGCACCACGGAGAAAGGCGATTCGTTATGCTTAAATAAACGTGAGGATGATCATTATTGTCAATAAATCAATCGTGAAAAGTGAAGATTACAAAAAAAGTTATTCTTTTTTTAAAATTTTCCTTGTATTATAAGTGAAAAATCTTATGAAATAATTTCTGACCACTTAACACATTACTTCTTAACAACTTATAAGATTGGAGGCCCTAAGAACTTTGACGAGGTGAGAATAATTGTATTAGGATACTTTTGGTGAGGCTTGTTGCAAATATCTAAGGTGTGAATTTCCAAAATTTTGGCAGTTACTCAACGATATAGCTTGATGTTACGAATCCAGAACGTTGATCCAGAACGATAAACATTGATACAAATACCACAGCTAATTAAAAACAACAAATCAGTTATTTTATGAAATAAAATTTTAAAATATATAAAGCAAATAATTTAAAATAATTGGGAGTTCAGTGTGCACAAATTGGGCGTCATGGTTGAGAACAAGTTCACAGAATATGAGTGGGAACAGCAAGTAGCGTATTATGAGTCCTGCATAGTTCGATGAAAAGAAAGTCTGAGCTCAGCTTAAAGTGTCGAGTAGTAAGGCAAAGAAATATGAAGAATCAGCAGATGAAAGGTTTGTGCGAGGACAAATTTCAGGTGAACTTTGAGACAGTTTTCGAGAAAGCCTTGGACAATCTCGCTTGGAGGAGTACCATAACCGCAACCTCTATGTACTATACTTGACTTGAATGGGTAAGGATTACAGGAAATGTACAAATATTTAAGTAATTTAGAGGCATGTGAAGAAAAACAATATCTTGAATCACCAGTCTCGCCACATCTATTGGCTCTTTAATTCCACGAGACTTTTTAAATGTCAGTTTCAAAAGATGTTTGTTTTTTTCGTACATTACTCATTTTTTCATATATTATGGTTAATAATCATAGACGCTGGAATTGAATAGAATGACCATCCATTGGAATGATTTAAGGATAAGGGAGGTGATAGGAGAGAAATCAAGCAGCTCCTTATCACATATGTGGTCAAGGCTAGACGTCTCATATACTCTGAAAACAGCTGAAACACCTTTTCCACTTGTCTGTTTCTCGAATACGTATTCGCTATTCTAGTTATTGTATTTTTTATAACAGTCCTACAGTGACTTCGGACCTTAAATTGTTTCTTTTCACACTTAGGTGAATTACATTGAAGATAAGTTATTTTGCGCAGATCTTTCATCTGAGCAATGCCGCACTCATAATAAAGAAGATTTCGATCTTTTAGATTAGATTGCGTTGGATGGGGACTTACTTTTCTTCCGCATGGGTGGTAGTGGGATCTATCTGAACTCCCCTCGTAGTTTGCTGACTCCTGTCTATATGATAATATTCGGTGAAGTTTTTAGAGGCTACCTTTTTACATGGGAAAACTGACTTGACCGGGTGGAGGGATTTCGTAGCTCTGTTATGCTTTACATGGAAAGTTTAAGAGTAAGTTAAATAAGTATTCTTCATCTTAAAGCTAAATACTAATCAGTTGATGACATTTTTTTAAATTAAAATTTATCACATTTGTTGCAAGAAAACGTGTTTTAACATAATAAAGCTACGAACTACAATACATGATATATTAAGAAGTGAACAGATGAAAGAAAACTGGTGGAGACGGATGTCATAGATAAGAAATATTGTTATGGTTTTGGATAAATTAAGAATAATTTGTACATAACTATCAAAACATATTCACGAACTGATATCAATATGGAGTAATATAAAGGAAAAATAATAAAATTATTAAGGAAACTTTTGAATAATTTTAATAGAGAAAAATATGACAACAATGGAAAAAGATAAACATTGATGAAATTTACGGATTTAAATGAGACAAATTTTTGTGGTTGGATCAAGGGAATGATATTTTGAAAGAAGGAAAAGCAGAAAGTCAGAGAAATCGTAGAAGTTGTATTAGAAGGTGTATGAATGTAGAAAAGGTAATAATGTGTGTCGAGATAGAAAAGTATGACACTGTTCTTTCTGCCTACCCCGACAGGGTATTGGCTTGATGGTATGTATGTAAATTATTTGTTCAAAGATAAAATTGTGTGTTTTCTATGTTTTTCCTTTGAAAAGGGACATGACGTGAATGTTTGTCTGTAACATTTGATGATGAACAGTTAAGATTTCAGAAAAAAAACTTGACTCAAAGAGTACTGTGAGAAAGCTTCTTAAATTCGGTGAAATTTAACAGCCAAGCTTTCAGAAAAAAAAACTCGAGTCAAAGAATACTGCGAGAAAGCTTCTTAAATTCGGTGAAATTTAGAGTCAAAGAAGTAAAAATCGAAGATCTTACTAAAAGTTATTTGACTTTTTCAAAGGCAAAAAAGGAAAGTGAAGAGTGAATGAAAAAAAATATCGGCTTAAAACGGTAGCCTTAGAAACAAAATGACCGTTAAGACCCTTTATGTGGAGTACATCTTTACGTTTAAAATTTCCCTTTTTTACCGGTAATCGATTTTACTTAAACCTTAAGATGTTCAGTCATCAAAGTGCGGGTTCAAAAATCCAGCCATACATAATTTAGGGGTTCCTTAGAACCCTTAAAAATTCAGATCCTTTTGTCAAAATATATTTCATAATTCATACTAGTTATATCAAACGGTGATTTAAAATCCCCCATATATGATTTAATTACATTTTCAAAATAAATTTATTTACAAACGAATTATAATTTCTAGTAACCTTTACAAGTATGCCACTTTAACTATCAACTCGTGGAATGTTTTTATGTAATATAATTTGTTTATTTCATCATTTAAGTATGATTTTTGTATAAACATTTCGTCTGTATTCAGTAAGATCAATGATTCGAGATATTTTGGATATTTCTTACGAATGAATTATTATATGAAAGACAAATAAAACAAATATTTATGACAAATGTGAGTGGAATGTATAGTTTTTGCATTCCTGGTACTTGTTTTTTTTTACATCTTTTCACATATGCAGGTTGTCCCGAAAAAATATACGCACATTTTGAATGATTAACAATTCTATATCTAATATTAAAGTATATCTAATATTAAATCGAGTATTAAGGTATATGTAATATTAAAACTCCAAATAAAAGAAGATAAAAGTAGATTTTTTTCTTATCACAAGTGCTCAAATTGACGGCTATTCTAATCAATGTCCTGCTATTAACGTGGGATTATCACGAATCATTTGTTTTTTTATATTTGGGCTTTCTTCCAATGACTGATCTACGTTGGTTGACTGATGCCTGTTTTGTTCCATAAACTTAGTATTGGATGAGTTCCGTAAAAAAGTCCATTTGCGTGAGGCCTAGAAAGCGGGGAGAGAGGGTTCAATGCTATCTCTACCTTCAATCCGTCTGTTCAACAAAATCATCCCGATGATGTTAAGGAGGTACACCACCTTGATGCAAATATCTAATCCCTAAGTTCCATACAAATGCATGGTATTACAAATTCTTGCAGCAAGTTCTTCTAAACGACACGGTGTTAACCTTTCCCTTCATGTGCTAATAAAATCCGCCCGTTCCAGTGATGTGTATATGTAAAAATGAGCGATTTAAAATCGAAAAAATAAGAATATTCATTGCTATAATAATTGAAATTTAATTGCTGAAAACATGAAAAAAACATCGGCTGACGTTCAAAAAACGGGTAAAAAGACCACCTCAGCGGGTAAAGAGACCTGAGACGGACTAACATTGTGTATGTTATACCTCGAAAGAAGAAACACAGAAATGCAAGCTGAGATTCTGTTTCTTGCGTTCCCATATACCGAAGAAGAGTGAGAGGGATACGTGGATAGCGTCGCTTCCTCACCCATAGCGGTTTTTAGAATGAATATACCTACGTCACACACGGGCACATGCTTGATTGTATTGGTGAATTTATTCCCGATTTTCACAAAATATCTCTGATGTGGCCGATAAGTGCTAATTATTATTAATATTATTTTTTTATTCAATGCGTAAATATATTACGGAGGAATACCTAAAATCTGAACCCAGTACTTATTATATTTATAGAGATATTAAAGTTTTTAGAAGCAATGTGTACTAGTTACACATCACAAGAGAAGAAGGGTTAAAGTGTGTATACATTTTTTGGGGACACCCATATAGTTAATATATTTTGTTACACTTTAAAAAATGGACAAGTTTTCGAACAAAACTTATTAAGTATAGCAGCAATCCCGCATCATATATGTCTACGTATAGATTTGCTGAATTCGGCGTATTGTGTTAGCAATTATTGTTGTTCCTAGACCAAAAGCCATTAACTTGGAGTTGTCGGAATAAGCAACAATAGCATTGTTACGTATGTTCATATAGTTTCATTAATTTCATACCAATAAAGCATATTCCCAAATAATCTTGATATGTCTTGAACACATGTTTCATATAAATCAAGCTGAATAATAGATGCTTAACTTGCTTCGAAACATGTTCACACAATGAGAACTATACATTCAATCGAAACCCATTTTTTTTGTTAAGGATTCTCATTTAACAATGGTCGTCATAATATAATACTCTGAACGCCTCCTAAATCCTTCGAAATCCCCCTTCATAAATGAATGCTAAAATTACAAAAGAAATAATATTGCCTTTTGTTTTGTAGCGCACAAACAAAAGTTAGCGAAAATTTATTAAAGCTTTGGGGATTTTGTGAATTCTCAAACGATTAGGTCGTTTAATATCAGAATGATGGATGAATGCGTGTATGAATAACTGTTTCAAAAAAATATATATAAACAGCAAATTCAATAGCAGAGCCGTAATTTCACTTGGGTAAAAAGTATTCAGAATATTACATTACAGGTATAAAAAAAGTTGAAACTTTTGTTTTATTTTTATTTATTTTCTTGTGAGAATATTTTTTTAAGGTAAATAAAAAAGCCTGGTATCGTTTTTTCAAGATCAAATTCCAGGATCGAGTATTAGTGATACTTAAGTTTTCGGTAGTCCGTATAGATTGTTCGTATTTTTAGGTCAACTTCAAACGCCAACCAAATGCTCGTGGACGAAGGTTTTTGATATTTTCTGTAGCTAGCAATCTCTTGTGTTATATAACGCTGGTTATTCTTGTGTTATATAACGCTGGTTATTCTTGATCAAAATATTGCTTTCGTCGTCAGCAGTAATAATCGGCCTTCAAAAGAGAACATCATTTTTGAGCGTCGTATTACCACTACGGATTTTTTAAACCACATTTCGCATATACATTTGCTTACTGCATTGTCGTTATACACTTTTTTTCTACTTCGCGCTACTAAAAGATCTTCAAAATTACGCCAAAAAAACATTCAATCAATTTGGGTCAACCATAGTCGACAAAATATACTGGACTATTACCTTTCGTAATAATATACATGGAATTAAGTAAGCAACGAAAAATCTGACATAACGACATCTATCGGCCACGCTCTTACTTATTTATTTATTCCGAAAAATATGAAACTACCTTCAGGACAACATATTTTATTATATATTATTTATAGTTAAGACATTAACACTGTAGAAGTTTAATGACATTGTAATTTGTTTTGTCAAACACTGTCCATTCCACTTTATATGACGGTATAATCCTACCGTTTTTAACGTTTTCACATCATCATCAGGGGATCACAAATAAGATTTGTGTGTGCTCCCCTGATGATGAGGTGAAAACCTTGAAACTGGTAGGGGCTTACTGTTACATTAAGTGAAATAAACAGTGTTTAACTAAACAAATTACATGTTTTATTATATTCAAAATATTTTTTCATCTAATTTATTTTATTCGCTTTTTTACGTAAAAAAATTAATGAAATCGACTCTTTTAGCCTGTTTAAGTATTGTAATATGTTAATGAAATCGACTCATTTAGCCTGAAATTAATGAAATCGACTCTTTTAGCCTGTTTTAAGTATTGTAATATGTTAATGAAATCGACTCTTTTAGCCTGAAATTAATAAAATCGACTCTTTTGGCCTGTTTAAGTATTGTAATATGTTAACTAATAATATACGTGTAAATGGTGTATTGATATTGGTATTAAGTGTTAACATTTCAATTTTTTTTTAATGTTTATTAATGGCTGTATAAAGCAGAATAACACTCTTGACAGGTGAACGGTAAAATAATACTTAAAGAAAAGAATACGTTGTTTTAGTATAGTGTATACTTCTAATGAAAAATCAAAGAAAAAATAAAAATATTGTTGAACAGTAAAAAATGCTTAATTTATACTGTTTGTGAATAAATTGTTCAAATTGCATTATGGTGAGTTATTTTGAAATGTAACGTAAATTTGATTTAAAAAAACCTCTCAAGGTGTTATGTATACACAGAGAAGACCAAAATCTTCACCAATCGTCAGAAAATGCCTTTCACCACCAAAAGAATAATTAATTATAAAAAAAAATATAATGGCTGAAGATGTAAGAAAATAAAATCTAATAATTTTAACATTAAATTTTAATTGCCATAAAATATTAGTCCAGCTTTGTGTTTAACGCTTTATTTGTAGACAAATTAAAATGGAAATTGATACATTACATTAGAGAGAATTGATAAATTCCTTTGAAATATAAATTAAATTGAAATTGATATAACCTTTTAATTTTGACCTTTCAATTGAAATATTATGTAGGAAAATCCTTATTTAATTAAATTATTGGCTGTTTCATGTTGGTATGTGTCAGCACCCTACAATTAAGGCATCATTAATGGCTGCACTATTCAAATTCCTTAACAAATGATTGATTGATACAAGATAAATTATTAATACGAGAGAAATGATTGAAATAACATATCCATCCATCTTTCGCACACTAATTAACTCGTCAATTCAAAAATAATTACAGAAACGAGTTACTATAGCATCTACAGTTCAGCAGACTCTTTATATAAACCGAGTTATTATTAATATGATGCCAGGCCAAGGAGAATTTTATTAAAGCGCTGCTTGCTATTTCAGACGACCTCAGTGATGCGCTCAATTACCCTTTTGATTTCTTAAAATTCAAACTCTAGCAGGCATGTTACCACACATTCTGAAGCTGAAAAGAGGAGTGATCATTATCATATTATGATCTAAAAATTCAAACTCTAGCAGGCATGTTACTACACATTCTGAAGCTGAAAATAGGAGTGATCATTATCATATTATGATCTAAAAATTCAAACTCTAGCAGGCATGTTACTACACATTCTGAAGCTGAAAAGAGGAGTGATCATTATCATATTATGATCTAAAAATTCAAACTCTAGCAGGCATGTTACTACACATTCTGAAGCTGAAAAGAGGAGTGATCATTATCATATTATGATCTAAAAATTCAAACTCTAGCAGGCATGTTACTACACATTCTGAAGCTGAAAAGAGGAGTGATCATTATCATATTATGATCTAAAAATTCAAACTCTAGCAGGCATGTTACTACACATTCTGAAGCTGAAAAGAGGAGTGATCATTATCATATTATGATCTAAAAATTCAAACTCTAGCAGGCATGTTACTACACATTCTGAAGCTGAAAAGAGGAGTGATCATTATCATATTATGATCTAAAAATTCAAACTCTAGCAGGCATGTTACCACACATTCTGAAGCTGAAAAGAGGAGTGATCATTATCATATTATGATCTAAAAATTCAAACTCTAGCAGGCATGTTACTACACATTCTGAAGCTGAAAAGAGGAGTGATCATTATCATATTATGATCTAAAAATTCAAACTCTAGCAGGCATGTTACTACACATTCTGAAGCTGAAAAGAGGAGTGATCATTATCATATTATGATCTAAAAAAATAATGTACA